>PVKE010027841.1:0-21329 GCA_004027555.1 Craseonycteris thonglongyai | reverse complement strand
TAGTAATTTTGCAAAGCATGATCAGTTGATTTAATTAGAAAAATTTTATGCTAGTCATGCTAAATATTTATGTATCATAATTCTATATTTGCTAATAATTTTCTTTTTTTCTATTTAAAAAATTTAAGTTATAAATTTCCAGACAATTTTCTAGATTTGACCACGCAAATTGTGAATGGTACAATGAATTTGTATAAAGAAGCAATGAAGAATCTCTTGCCTACTCCAGCTAAATCTCATTACTTGTTCAACCTCCGTGATTTCTCCCGTGTCATTCAGGGTGTTTGTTTGTCAAGACCAGAAACAGCAGAAACCAAAGAAGTGATTAAACGACTTTGGGTTCATGAGGTAAATTTATGTGTTATTTGTTTATCCATCTAAGATGTCTTCTCTCTTTATAGGAAATGTGCATTAAGAAAAATAATATCTATTGATTTACCAATAACTTTCAAAAGGTTGTTGGCTTTGAAACAGAAAAATCACTACAAAGCAGTTAGAAACCCTAAATACCAGTGTCCAGCTCTCTTTATATCTGAGTGACCGGCAAGGGCAGTCACCCACCTTCTCTAATTTTTTCTCTCCTTCTTTATTTCTTAGTACTATTTACATCTCTACAGTCTGCTTCAGTTCCATTAAATTACCTTTATGTATTGATAAATGAATGCACCTGTGTATTATTTCAAATATATATGACACTATCTGGAAAATATCCAGCCATAAATGCCTCTATTTACATGGCTGGATACTTTTTGGACAGCCCATGTATGATCAAAATGAATACTTAAACATGATTATGAGGTAGTCTTGATTGTTTAAATATGCTTTTAATAAAACCAATAAAATTTTCCTAGAATCCTTTTATATTATTTTAGATTAACAAGGAAATAAAAACTTAAAATAAGGAAAGTAAAGTAGAGGAATCAGTTCCTAAAGCTGTTTTTCAATTATTATTCAGGTCCTTAGAGTGTATTATGATCGCCTTCTGGATAATGCAGACAGAAATTGGCTTATCAACTATATTCAAGAAATTTTGAAAAACTATATGAATGAAAATTTTCATGAACTTTTTGAAAGTTTGGATTTTGATAATGATGGAGTGGTGGAAGAAGATGACCTACGCAGCTTAATGTTTTGTGATTTCCATGATCTCAAAAGGGAGGATACCAACTACAGAGAAGTTGCAGATGTGGATAATCTTCGGGTAATAGTAGAAGCTCACCTAGAAGAATATAACAACATGAGCAAAAAAACCATGAATCTTGTCTTGTTCCGGTTTGCCATAGAACACATCAGCAGAATTTCCAGGATCTTGAAGCAGCCTCGCAGCCATGCTCTTCTGGTTGGTGTTGGAGGGAGTGGAAGGCAGTCTGTTACTAGACTAGCTGCCCATATGGCTGATTACTTAGTTTTCCAGGTTGAAATCTCCAAGGGCTATGGTAACACTGAGTGGCATGAAGACTTAAAATTGCTCTTAAGGAAATGTGCTGAAGGTGATTTGCAAGGTGTGTTCCTGTTTACAGATACTCAGATTAAAAGGGAGTCATTTCTAGAAGATATCAACAATCTGCTAAATGCTGGGGAGGTTCCAAATCTCTTTGCATTAGATGAGAAGCAGGAGATATGTGATAAGATGCGTCAGTTAGACCGCCAACGAGATAAAACCAAACAAACAGATGGAAGCCCCATAGCTCTTTTCAACATGTTTATCGATCGCTGCCGCAACCAACTGCATGTTGTCCTTGCCATGAGTCCCATTGGAGATGCATTTCGGATTCGTCTTAGAAAATTCCCTGCTCTTGTTAATTGCTGCACTATTGACTGGTTTCAGGTATTTATTGCCTTGTTAATTTTAGATAGACTTTTAGAAATATTGAATCTGCATTATCATCATGGCATATTTTAGAGACTCACCCCTCCTTCCCCACCCTGATGTACTTTTAGCAGAATTTTCTGGTAAACAATAATGTGTTTTATGAAATTATTATATTAGAAAAACATTTTGTTACCAATGTATACAGTCATTAACCTCAGTATATTGAAAGTTTTTGGATAAATTTGTGTATCATTCAGGGTCCTGACAGGAAAAAGAGAGCACAGTGGAAGGCTTCACTGAGGAAAGCTGCATGAGAAAACTGTTCATGGAGGGGCAGACAGGGTTAGGGGAACTGAGAGGGGATGGTACAGTGATCAAGCCGTGCTGGAGCATAGCAGGTTATTGTTACTATAGCTGCATATAAAAGAGTATAGGAGGAAAGAAAATTACCGGAGCTTGATGTTATGGAAGTAGGCCTGCCTGACAGGAATAGGAACTTGAAATCTAGAACTCAGCTTCTGTTAGCAAGGAAGAGAGGGTACCCTTACCTCTCTCTTTTTCCACCCTCTAATCTTTGTCCATGAGCCAAACCCAATAGGAAATCAAAAGGAAGAAAGCCAGAATGACACTTTTTGTAGTAAACTGCAGAATCAGGAAGCCCAGAGCAAACAAGAATGTGGAGTAGGAAATCTGTGGGCTGTTGCAGACATACTGTGAGTAAGGTCTAACACATGAGCATTTTGACCTTGGGATATTTATATAACACCCCAGTTCCTCCATTTCCTGCTGAAATTAATTATTTTGTGCAAAACATATATATTAAACCCTTGATTTGTAGGGGGTATTATTCTAAAGACTAGAGATACAAAGGAAAACAAAATAGACAAGGCTTCTGCTGTCCTTGAACTTACTTGCTACAGACAAACAAATTAGCAAAAAAATAATTTCATCATACGAGGTAACCCATAGGGAGTAAAAAAGCTTTCTAAATAGGTGACCTTTAAGAGGAAACACAAAAGACAAATAATGTCAGTAGTGAGAGGATCTGGGCAGAGAGAATAAACTAGTGAAGACAAGGGGCTAGATGGAAGGAATGAGTGGGTGAGAGAAAATCAGGGTGATGAGACAGGAGTAACTGATGGGAAGGTAGTTCAGTAGAAGTCAGAAAGATGGGAAGGGCCAGAGCAGGTAGAGACTTACCAGTTGGTTTTGGATTTTAAGTCTTTTGGGAGGTTTTCAAAGGATTGAAAGTTGAGGAATGTGACATGAGCTAATTTATATTTTGAAACAATCACTCTGACAGCTGTGTAGAGTGCACAAGCAGGGAGAGCAGTGAGGAAGGACACTTAGAATGTTCCAAGCAGATGATAGAGTTGAACTGGGATGTTTGTTGTAGATATAGAAAGAAGGGAAAGGATTTAGAAGCTATTTTAGGGGTGGTGCCTTTAGAACTTGCTTATAAGATAGGTGTAGTGTTGAGAAAGAGGAGAGGGTCCTGAATGATTCCTGCCTTTTGACTTCAGCAACTGGGTTGATGGTGGTAATGTTTACTAAGTTGTAGAAGCCTGCAGTTATTTTGAGGGAGATAGGAACCATGTTTTAGACTTGTTGAATTAGAGATGCCTATAAGAGAAATCAAGGAGATAGTTGTACATTTGATTCTGGAGTTTAGGGGAATGGGTAATAGCATTTACCTAAGAGAATTATTGGGAGAATTAAATGAGATAATTACAGTAGAATGCACACAGAAAGAGACATTTTAAAAGTTTAGTTCCTTTCCTCTTCCATTAGTTCCTGCAATACTCATGAGCAATTTCTCTAACCCCTGAACAAACCATACATAGAGTTATATACACTAACTACTGGCTCCCTGCCTTCAGCATGCAAGTATTTGGGGGAAATTTGTCATGAAAGTATCTTTCCCAACCCATCTCTCATGATTTTCTCTTCTTTTCCAGTATCTATAAATTATAAAAAATTACAGTAGTAACAGACTCATATTAGTAACTGATTAAGTTCTAAATCATTTGTATTAAATTTAGTTGTGGCCTGAAGATGCACTACAAGCAGTTGCCTCACGCTTTTTAGAAGAAATTGAAATGTCAGAAGAAATACGAGATGGCTGCATTGACATGTGTAAAAGCTTCCACACTTCCACTATAAATTTATCAACATCCTTCTATGTTGAACTTCAAAGATACAATTATGTGACTCCTACCTCTTATCTTGAATTAATCTCTACCTTCAAACTGTTGTTGGAGAAGAAGAGAAGGTAAAAATTAAGTTGTGTGTTTTTAAGTAAGCTACAGAGTTTAAAAATATTTTTATGTACAAAAATGACATAATGATATAATAGAGATTTATTTCATATATGCTTGTCTGTATAGATGCATTGCCTAACACATTATAAATACATAATTATATTTCTTGAAGGAATGAAGGTGTGCCCCATAGATCTGTGGTAAGGCTGCAAGATACTTCGACAATAATGGCTAAACACCACTAAAGAGTAATTTTTCTTTGATAAGTAATTAAATAATTGATAAACTTTCTCTTTAGGTACTAAATAGCTGAAAACCATAGACATCTACTCAATATACCTAGTCAATTTTTCTTCTTCAAATAAACTCATTTGAAAAGATCAATATAAATATCAATAAACTAATATAGAATGTATCAGTATGAGCTTTTTCAAGTGAAAAGATTTTTCAAAAATTTCTTTGGTTCTAAAAATTAATACTCAATATGTATATTAAAAATGTAAAAAATTTGGAAAGTTAGTTTAGAAATTATAGTGATTATCTTTAAAAGGGGGTCTTTCAACTAACATTTGGTTACATTCAAAAACTTATTTCAACAAATTTTTTATATTGCATTTATTACTTTTAATAGGTATAGTTTTATTTTCTTTTTAAGATTTGATGGAACAAATCACACTTTTCTAGGTACTTAAATAATTTAAAGATCTAGAAGTTAAACTTATACATATGGTAAACCTTACATTTTTTGTTTGAATATTATCTATAAACGTAATGAGATTTTTTACTTAAAAATACAGCTCTAACAATATTGTTCAATTACACAATTTATATTGGGATACCTTTTTTTATTTAATAAATTTTACGTGTAATATTGTGTAAGTTTAAGGTGTACAGCTTGTTACTTTGATACATTTATATATTGAAATGTGATTGCCATTGTGGTGATATTTATCACATTACATAATTATAGATCTCTATGTCTTATTTATTTGCTTATTAAAATTTTGTGTCCTTAAATACCATCACTCTTATTCCTCCCATCCAATCCCCTAATAACCACCTTTATACTCTTAGTTTTGCATAGGTTTGAGTTTTTAAGATTCCACATACAAGTGTTATACAGTACTTTTCTGTCACTTATTTCACTTAGCATAATGTACTCAGGGTCCATTCATGCTGTCACAAATGGCAGAATATCCTCTTTTCTTGTGGATGAATAATATTCTATTACATAATTTTAATTAGAATTACAAGGCTGATCTGTTAAGATAACAGACCGAATTATTTTAAAGATATATAAAAAAATACTTAAAACACCAAAATTACACAGATTTCTTAACAAAAGTATGCCATGAGTTTGATTTTTGCGTACATTTCTAGTTAATTCTAAATGTTTCTATAACTAACTCATAATCTCAAGCATTTTAAGGCCTCTTTTCTCATATTGGCCAGGATGCTGTGCAGATTCTAGCAGGACACTTTTCATCTCTATTTATGGTGACTATCGTAATGCCTTCCACAGCTGGGGTGTCATAACTTTGTTATTCACAGTGCTTCACACCCCCATGATTAGTATCTTTTCCATCCACCTAGTGAAATCTGCAACTCCTACTCATGGCTGCTGCTATATAACTTTGGCTGAATTTTATTATTTTTTTATATCTTAAGGTGGTTGTCTTTCCATGTTAATCTTATGATCTTTAATTTGAAATCTTGCTTTTTTTCTTTGTATTTTTCCATCCAAGGGGGTCAAAAACTCTTAGAGATTCTGATTAAATTTTGGATGTCACGTATGGCTCTGATTATATGCTCACAATTTTAAGTTCATGCTAACTAGAAGATTATAAAAATGAGATACAAACTTGTAGGAGGGGTTGAAAGTAATAGTTTTCTAGGCATATATATATTCTTATTTACCTTTCAAATGTTTCTCTTTGTTTATAATTCTCCTTTACCTCCACTAGAATTTTCTGCCTGCAGTTACTCTTTCCCTAATAGCTAAAGCCTTCAGATCTTTTTATAGCCAGGCTGTACTGTAACCCAGAAGCAAGTTAGGTCAACTACCAGGGACTCTGTGGTTTAGCTAGCAAAGCATCACATGGGATGAACCGAAATGCTGGAACTACTTCATGCTGGCAGGGGTCAGACCTTTCCTGTGCTTGCTCCATGAGGTTTCAACTGAAACTGAACTAAATAATATGCTGTCATTCAGCCAATCTCTTCAGTTTCCATCATTGTCAAATATTTTGTTAAGAGGGAATCAACATGTGACAGAACTGTAGTATGCCCTCACCTTTATTTATTTATTTATTTATTTATTTATTTTTGGACCAAAAAGAAAGTATTGAGCTTTATTTTCTATCCTATTATATTTGTTACTTTTGCCTTAATAAAAAAATTATATTTCAAAATACAGGTATTGAATACATCTTACAATGGCATGCCATCTTTGGCAACATTCATAATAATATGTTTTGAACAGTGAAGTCTATTTGAAGGAAGTAATTATAAGAGGATTTTAAGGAACAATAATGTTTTTGGAATAAACTTCCCAAGTTGATTAATTTTAGAAACACAACATTAATTTTCGTGTAGGGCGCTCCTAGGCTTATACCAAGTGTGTTTACTTTTTGAATTTCTGTTATATGCATAGATACTGTGCTAGGTACTGGTGATACAGAAATGAACAAGACATACTATCTGCTCCTAATTGCACATGATCCAGTTTTCTAGAGTTCATATTTTTTGACAAGTTATTAACATGTGAAAATCTTTCAGATCACTCCTATAGCTACGCCATGAAACAGCTCAAAAAACTCAAGAACGCTTAAATATTTTCTCTTGAAGAAGGACAAAAGCCTGACAACTAACCTTGTTTTATCTACTTGCTTTCAGTGAAGTAATGAAAATGAAAAAGAGGTATGAAGTGGGTTTGGATAAACTGGATTCTGCTGCATCTCAAGTAGCCACAATGCAATCTGAGTTGGAGGCTCTCCAACCTCAATTAAAAGTTGCTAGCAAAGAGGTTGATGAAATGATGGTAATCATTGAAAGGGAATCTATAGAAGTTGCCAAAACTGAAAAAATTGTGAAAGCTGATGAGACAGTAGCAAATGAACAAGCTATGGCTGCTAAAGCCATTAAGGATGAGTGTGATGCTGACCTGGCAGGGGCCTTGCCGATATTAGAGTCAGCACTCGCTGCCCTTGATACTCTCACCGCACAGGTAAGAGCACAGCCACACACCTACTGTAATAGGTAATGTGTCATTAGAGCTCAAGAAAGCACTTACCATTGTGTGCTACGATCTAGTCTGTCTCTCCAAATTAGTCTTTACATTTTTTTTTTTAATTGTTTTTGAGAGAGAGAGAGAGAGAGAGAGAGAGAGAGAGAGAGAGAGAGAGAGAGAGAGAGAGAGAGAGAGAGAGAGAGAGAGAGAGAGAGAGAGAACTGAACTGGGAGAACTCCCAGTTCAGCACATGGTTCCGCACGGGCCGGGGCCGGGATTCGATCCTTGGTCCCCGGCGCTACAAAGTGAGCGCTTAACGCACTGAGCCATCCCGGCTTCCCCAGTCTTTACATTTAATGCAATTAAAATAATTTTCAAATTGGCAAAAGGATTCCCAAATTTACCTAAAAAAGAAAAAGCAAATTTATATGCACACCTGAGACAATTTTTGAAAAAGAATAAAGCTCCCAAATGTTAGAACCCACCACAAAACAACTTGTTTCAATGACTTTGCATTACAATAATTGACAGGGGCGTAAGACCCAAGTATATATTTTTGATTCTGAGGTGCACGTTTTTCATTATTTAGGCCCTTTTGTAATTACGATACCTCTTATAGTAGATGTGACAAAGTACAGTGGTGCCTTGTTATCTGCAGGGGGTTGGTTCCAGGACCCCACTCAGATACTAAAATCTGTGACTCTCAAGTCCCTTATATAAAATAGTGTAGCATTTGTGTATAAACTATGTATATCCTCCTGTATACTTCAAGTCATTTCTGGGTTACTTATAATACATAGTACAATGTAAATACTATGTAAATAGTTAATACTATATTATTTAGGAAATAGTTACAAGAAAAAAATCTGTACACGTTCAATACAGAGGTAACCACTGTAGGCCTAACTATAAAGTGCACATCAGCAACAACATAACTAAAAAGTATAGATCAGCAACAACATAACATTTTTTTCCAAAATATTTTCAATATGTGGTTGGTTGACTCTGTGGATGCAGAACCTGTGGATATGGAGGGCGAATAGCACTGTGTCAATGTTTGTCAATGTTTTTTTGGGTTTTTTTTCTAGTGATATGTAAAGTATAATGGCTTACAGTGTTATGTTTTATAATATGTCTTAGATTTGATGAAATGTGGTATTAAAAATTAAGGTGTGAAAGGGGAACATTTCATTTAAGAAAAATAAAGATAATTAAAAAAGCAAATAGTATGGTAAAATCTTTGCTAAACTTTAGGGTGGGGTAGGGTAGAGCATGTTAGATCTTTTCTTAAATCAAAATTTAAGCATAAATAATTATATTTACTATAAAATAGTA
Organism: Craseonycteris thonglongyai; assembly: GCA_004027555.1. Lineage (NCBI taxonomy): Eukaryota > Metazoa > Chordata > Mammalia > Chiroptera > Craseonycteridae > Craseonycteris > Craseonycteris thonglongyai. Next base: position 12,691 of record PVKE010027841.1, on the reverse strand, counting down.
GAAAATGTAGGTCATGTTTCCAGCCTTATAATGGACCAGAACCTAATATTTCTTAGGTATGACAGAATCAGAAAAACAATCTATGCAATATTGTTTGTAATATATATAATCTGGGTATATATATATATATATATATATATATAATCTTTTTCTTCATGGCTAGTAAAGTTCTTCTAAAAGTTATAAATTTTAGTACCTAAAAACCAACACATTTTGTTTGATATAAACAATATGGGCAGAAGTTTAGAAACATTGGGGATAAGTATTTGAACTATGTGACAAAGAAAAGATTAATGTGCATATATGTAAAAAGCTCTTACAAATCAATAAGAAAAAATTTGCTCTAAGATAAGATAGTAAATGATATAAAGAAGTAATTCACAAAAGAGGAAATATAAATAGTCAATAAACATATGAAAATATATCCTAAATCATTTGTCATTGAAGAAACAGTTTAAAATAAGATTTCTTTTGCCTATCAGAATGCCTACCAGTGTTGCTATGGGTATATGTGGTAAAACACACACCCTTATATTTTCTGAAGAGTGGTTTGTTATTATGTGCCAAAGGCTTTAAAAATAAAGGACAGAAATCTTTAATTCAACATGGCAATTATAATAGTAAAAAGAAAACAGGAGAAAGCACAGATATAGATATTAGATATAGTATTAGATATAATATTAGTATTATGGGTCATATCTATTAGTATTATGGGTCATATAGCATAGATATAGTATTAGAATGATGGATCATATCTATTGAAAGGCAGCCATTAAAAATGATGATGTAAATGTTTACTTGAATGAAAGGATGCTCACTATATTGTTATCGAAATAGAACAGATTTTAAAACAGCATGCGTGCTATGTGTACTATGATTCCATTGGTTAAAATATGGCATATGCTCTTATCTGTAGCTTATACATATACATAGAAAAATATATAGAGAAAATGCAAATAAAAATGTTTACAGTAGTTAATTGTATATAATGGGATTATAGGAGACCTTCGTTGTGTATAATTTCTCTGAGTTTTTCTAATGTTTTCATCTTTGATAGTTTTTAAGAGGCTACAAAACTCTTACTTAGTGACAGCCAAAACTCTCTTTTATGTATTTTTGAAGTAGACTTCATTTCATAAGTAATCTCACATACGGTATTTTACTGTTATTAGGTTTGTTTTTAATATTTTTGGGGAACAAACTTCTCAATACTTCTTGACACAATTCTATCAGTCACCATTTCTACCCACTGAAATAGTAAGTTTCTGTATCTTATAGCTGTCTGAAGATAGGAACCCATTAGCAGTAATGCATAAACAAGCAGTTCTTTTTTTAATAATTAGCATGTTGTTATTTCAAGGACATTACAGTGGTAAAATCCATGAAGAGTCCTCCTGCTGGTGTCAAGCTTGTTATGGAAGCCATATGCATCTTGAAAGGCATCAAAGCTGACAAAATCCCTGACCCAACAGGTTCAGGAAAAAAAACAGAGGATTTCTGGGGTCCAGCTAAGAGACTTCTTGGTGACATTCGATTTCTACAGTCACTTCATGAATATGACAAAGACAACATACCTCCAGCTTATATGAACATCATAAGAAAAAATTATATTCCAAATCCAGATTTTGTTCCAGAAAAGATTAGAAATGCTTCCACAGCAGCTGAAGGTCTGTGCAAATGGGTCATAGCAATGGATTCATATGATAAGTAAGTATTAACAAAAAGAAAACAAACCGATATGTTTTTATTTTCAAGTTTAGTCAGGTAGATAATATAAAACTTAGTAGCTATGTAGGTGAGAGTCACCTCCGACAATCATGTCTAATACAGTTAGGTGTTTACATATTTACTTGAGGTAAGATTATACCAATGAAATCATATAATACAGTGGTACTTAAACTTTTTGGACTCAGGAGCCCTTTACATTCTTGAAAATTACTGAAGACCCCAAAAATTTATGTCTATGTACCATATTAGAAGTTAAAATAGAGAAAAATTTAAAAACATTTAATAATTTAAATACCAATGAAAACATTACATGTTAACAGGAATAGCATTTTATTCTTTTTAAATTTACATTTTCAAAAAAATTTTGGGAAGAGTTATGGTGTTTTATATTTTAGCAAATCTCTTTAGTATGTTCTGTAATAGAAGATAGCTGACCTCTCAAATCTGCTTCTATATTCAGTCTGTTGAATATGTTGTTTGATTGAAGCGTATGAAGAAAATACAGCCTCACATAGATATTTAGGTGGGCAAGGGAGGCCCTCATGGACTCCTCATGCCTTGAACAACATTTGGAAAACCACTGGCATAATAAATATTTTTTGTGAAGCAAGGAACCTTTTTTGATGACTTTATGGGAACTATATACAGCAGGTACACAGAGTAAAAATTAATGGTTATTTATTTAAAAAGAAAGAATTACAGGATGTCTTTCAAATTCTTGCACAATTTGAATCATTGTGCATATATATTACATGCTCTGTACATTTTGGACCATGATTTACTATGTTAAAGTTAAATTTTAATTTAATGTGTTATCATTTAGAAAGATAACATGACTGACTGACTTCATTTTCCAGATACAGAGAAGATAACTTAGGTCCTTTTTATTTTTTTTCTCTACATAGTCCTTTTTATTACCATCATACATATTTATAAGATAACTGGGTTTTAGTTAAGGGTATATTCTGTAATTTAAAAACAGAAGTAAAATGACATAGATAAAATACACCTTCTCCTCATCAGAATTAAGCCATTACGAATTACACTAGTCTCCATAAACACTGTAATGTTTTACATGAATACCAGTATGCTATGCTTCTTTTGCAAAATCAACCAAATTTACACAGGTGGTAATCAAATATTTTATTTTGGGTAAAGAACAATTACTTATTTGAAAACATTACACATACTTGGTATCTGTTCTAATAGTCATTTCTTATGTGCTAGGATCCAGTTTTTCTGATTCTCAGGTGAATACAGCATATAGAAATCAGTATAGGTTGTACATAAAAATATCTTGAGTCATAGTAAGGATATTAGAGAAACAAATTCAGTGATAGAAGATGCACTTGAATATTAAATGTATATCTAATTTTCCAATTTTATTTTTCACAGAGTGGCAAAAATAGTAGCTCCCAAAAAAATAAAACTGGCCGCAGCTGAAGGGGAGCTTAAAATTGCCATGGATAGTCTTAGAAAAAAGCAGGCCGCCCTGCAGGAGGTTCAGGACAAGCTGGCCAAGCTTCAGGACACACTCGAACTGAATAAACAAAAGAAGGCTGACTTGGAGAACCAGGTATAAGATAATATAGATAAATATGAGCAAATCCTCATTAATTGTGAATAAGATTGATGTGCATGCTAGCATACAACACAGCAATTCTCTTTTATTCCTGGTCAGAAGTTGGCAAACTGTCTCCCACATACCAAATCCACCACTGCCTGTTTTTATGTCCCATAGCTAGTAATGGTTTTGAGATTTTTTAATGATTACATGTTAAATGGTTATATCCTTGCATAATATCCTTGATTTTAACCTCTTGGCCCACAGAACCTAAAATATTTATTTTCGGGCCCCCTTTTACCCAAATGACAAAAATTGCCAACCATCTTTACCTTATGTTACTAGAATATTGAGCTAGATTATTTAAATCATTCTTCATATATAGGTAAGAAAATGGAGAACCAAAATATTAATTGACTTAGGTTGTATAAGAGTTAATGGCACACCTGAAATCAATATAAAATAAAATTAAATGTCAACTGTAACTGAAAAAAATAAATAATTATTTTAAAAGGAGGGGAAGCCAGGATGGCTTAGTTGGTTAAGCTCTCACGTTGCAGTGCCAGGGACCGAGGATCGAATCCCAGCCCCGGCCCTTGCGGACCCATGTGCTGAACTGGGGAGCTTCCCCAGTTCGGTTCTCTCTCTGTCTTTGTATCTCTCTCTCAATCTCTCTCTCTCTCTCTCTGTCAAAAACAATAAAAAATAAATTAAAAAATAAAAAATAAATTTAAAAGGAAAATTAAATAAATATAAAACAAAGAAAGTAAATGACTACAATGAGATTAGAATTCAATACCCAGAGCCAAACTGTTTCCACTGAAAATGTTTTCAAGACAAAGAATATTGATGTAACTTGTATAGCGATACTGTTTCCAAAAATTAACTGCTTAAGTCTAATTATGTTCCAGAAAAATAGTCAAAATATTTTATAACAGTCAATATTTATTAGGTGCAAGGAACTGTTTTTCTGGGAGCATTATTATTATCTCATTTATTCTCCCAACCTTCAAAGGAAGGTAATCTTATTGTATCATTTTGTACTAACTAAAGCACAGAAAAGTTGAACACTTTGTCCATGGTCAACTTAACTTCTAAGCATTAAGACTAGATCTGAATTTAGGCAATCTGACTCTAACAGCTATGCTTTTTCCCGTGGTACCAGACTGCTTCTTTCTGTAGGGTATGTTCACAAATTTCATATTCACACAAATATGTGACATTGTGCTAATCTTTAGAAATGTGGCCTATTTTCAGGCACGATTTCCAAGTGATGAGTTTTATTTTAAATAATATAACCAACAGTATGTTGCTTAATGTCAACATGTGTCAATTCTGCTGGATGTTTGAATTTTTTAATTTACTTTTCATTATCAAACACATGAAAACTATGGTAATGTAAAATGAATATATGCATATATGTGTACTAAAAATATGCTGTTGGAGTAGAAATACTTAATAGTATCTAATGACAACTTTGTTATAGCCCAAGACTTGATTCAACATTTAAACATTATTGAGAAAATAATGAACAAAGACAGAAATTAAGAAGATGGAAGATGGTACCTTAGGTGGTGAACACATAATGCAATTTATAGATTATGTACTGTAAAATTGTACACTTGAAACCTATATATTTTTAGTAGTCAATTAAAAAATATATTACCAATTGACCAACTGATATTTAGATAAATGAATACAGGATTTTATCTTTTAAGCTAATAATGTTTACTTAATATGAATATCAATAATATTAGGAAATGTATAAGCCAAATTCTTATTTCAAACCAAAAGTCTCTGTTTTTATCAATTATTTACTTCCTCTTTTCATGTAAATTTATTTTGAACCTTAAGATAACTTTTACTTAATCTTGTCTTCTTCCAAGAATGATGTTAATTTATTTAAAATTAAAATAATTCAGGTTTTACTGGAGTATTGCTATGGCATGGGCTGAAATGGCTTTTCTCCATGTTCGACACCTTCATAATTACCCTTTTTGTTTTTTTAATCACATTGCTTAATTATGTGTAATCAAATTTGGTTGACAGTTTTATGCACCAAGTAGGCTCTCAGCTACTGATTGATGTCCTAATTTAAGGTTAATTGCAAGTGTCTGAGTAGGTTGACACAATTTAACAATTTGAAAATTGTGCTTTATAAGTAAACATAAATTATTAATAATTTAAAACATTTAACCTTTAAAATTATGACCAAATCAACCACAAGTTGAATGAGCAGAAAACATTCATAGAATATTTAAAATAAAATGCATTTAAATTATTAAAATGGAGGGGAAAACATCTATATTTATAAGAGAATTTTCTTTATTACTTAACTTTTAGTGTCTCATATTGTAGGTCATTTCCTTAAACAGAGCTATATTTTACATTATAAGGTAATTACCCATTATGAATTTTATAAACTATATTAAAGTACATATATTATTATGAAAAAACTCCAAAACACCATGAACTTGCCAATAGTTGTAATTAGTTAAATTCCAAGCAGAAGTATATAACTAAAAAAGTAATTTATCACTTCTCAGCCTTTTGGCTAAGACCAAGTGTAAAAAAGTAATTTACCTCTGAGGGTAAAATCTTGCAGAATTTTAACGGATTCTACTTGTACATGTTGGTAAAAATTTACTTCTATTTTTGAGGTTGACTTGTGCAGCAAAAAGCTAGAACGAGCTGAGCAGTTGATTGGAGGCCTTGGGGGTGAGAAAACTCGATGGAGCCATATTGCTCTGGAGTTGGGGCAGTTGTACATCAACCTGACAGGTGATATCCTCATTTCCTCAGGAGTTGTTGCTTACCTAGGAGCCTTTACATCTAACTATCGACAGGTAAGGGATTACTATTCAATTTCTTTTTTCTTTTTTTTTACTATTCATTTCTAAGGTCTCTTCCTGACCTTCACATGACAGCCAGAATTCATCTTAAGAATGTTTGTTTGTTTGTTTGTTTGTTTGGTACGTATGAGGAACAAACTGTTTCTAAGTGATTTCTAGTTATGCATTTTAGTTATTCTCTAAATTAGCTAAAGGATGCTACAGAAATATCTTTCTAAAATATAATTATTTTAGAAACAAAAAGATATGCTTTAAAGTATAATATGAAATGGTAGACACTAATGATAAAATTTTAGTCCCTAAACAACATGTATAAAGGCATCATGTGTGTGTGTGTTTTATCAACAAATCTCTGAGTTTCAACAGTAGACCATTTCCAAATTACCTTAGAGATTGAAGCTTCAGGGAAGGAAAGACTGTGCTTGCCTAAAACCCAACTGATGAGCAGTATTTTCCCTCAGAAAAACAAGTGTCCAGTTCCCTGCTTCCAACTCCCACCCCTTTGCCAGATTCTGCCTCAGTCTTCTCCTTGGCCCAACTTCTAAACCTATTCATTCTCCCTGCTTTTCTCTTCCACATTTTAGTCCCTTCCTGAACAAAATCCAGCATATTCTTCAGCCATCTTTAGGATAGTTGAACAAGAATCCAACCCAGAACATGGCCCTGTAAACAGGAGGAGAGATTTAGAAATTTTTAATGAACTAAAAGAAAAAGATAAAGAGGGTGATAAGTCTAAGGAGAAGAGAAAGTTCAAAAAAATTGACAACAGCTTCTGGTGTTGAACAGGAAGAGAATAAATGATAACACCTTTCTCATTTTATAAAGCATTTGCTTGCACACAGCCTCAGCTGAGCCTCTCTTAATTTCAGGGCTTTCTCTTAAGTGGGGTTGATTTTTGGTGGCCACTGTACTGTTTATTTGATTGGTTGTTTTTAACCAAACTGGTTTAAAATCCTCACCTAGATGGGTTATTCTCTCTTTAATCTTTTGGGTTCTGGTAGCCCTGGTTCTGGTACACAACCTTTATATTCTTCTTAGTTTTGTCTGTTCATTTGTATCTTTGAGTAACTGTCTATGGTTATGGGATTGACATCTTTTAGTTCAAATAGTTAAAATTTAACAACACTATTTACCTAGTAGTAGATTTGTTTGCTCAACAATTTCAGAGACAGAGGTTTACAAAGTTTAAGAGAATGTCTCAAAACCACACGGCTGGCTAATGGCAGAGCAGGAATGAGACTTGTCATCACCTAAATTCTTAATTTAGCACACTTTTCCTCTCCTACATCAACTTGGAACGAAGGAAGAAGTAGTTGCAGCCACCCTAACCCTTCTCTGTTGGTTCCCAACATGGCCCTGGTTGTCTGCCCTGGTCTCTAATTAGCATTCCAGTGTCATGCTGACAGTATTCTAGCCAGTGCCATTCCTCCTAAGACAGCCCTCTCTGACATACTCATTCCAAGGCACTATATCTTGCTGACTCCACAGTCACCTGCTTCTACCAAGCTGGGACTACCAGTCAGGCCTCCACACAAATGCTTCAAGGGAGTGTGTGTTCCAGAACTGAGATCTTGGAATTTATTGACAAAGCAGCACTCAAGATACAGCCAAAGCTTGTACCTCCTTCTATGAACTTGTGTTCACTGTCCCCACTGCTGATTCACATAGCCATGTCGTCCCATCCCATCTTATCAACATGAAAGCTTAAAGGTAACTTTATTCCTTCCTTATTTCATTATAGCAACCTAGGCTTTCACTTTTCTTAATGTATCTCTAATGTCACTGTTCTTCCCTGTGAATTCATTCAATGAGTTCTACTCCATAATCTTCTATCTTTAATTTTCTCTCCTATCTGGGCAGCTGGCAATTTACATCCCACCCGGAGTTTCCTATTCAGTTCTAAGCATTAAGTGTTACAATGGCGATTTCAGCGTTCTGCCTACCATGTCCCCTCCTGGCTTCCTGTGCTTTTATATCCAGCAAATAGCACCTATGTCTCTCTCTCTCTCTTTCTTTTTTGGCAGCCTTCCCTTGGGTTCTTAGAACTTTCCCTGGTGCTTGGAAAGCTAGAATTGCCTGGGAATTTACTTCCCTCTGGCTCAAGCCTTAATGAATGACTGATAGATGTGGGAGCATGGGAATCTATCTCTCTTCCCTCTGGTTGGGGCAACTCTTAAGGAATAACCTACACTTCCTAAAGGATGAAGCTGAAGTTACCCTCTGCAGAACAAGGTGAATCCTTACCTTTAATTGGCTTCTTCTCTGTCCTGTCTTGCTTCCACTAGTATCCCTTCCTTTAAAAAAAAATCACTTCACATAAATCCTCATCTCAGAGTCTGCTTCTGAGAAACAACTAAGACGAAAACACCTTACAACAATTATGGTTCTTTTTTAACATCAAAGTCTCAGGTTGTCAATACTCCTCAAAAAATAGCTGGATCCCCTCCCTCCAAGCTTGAATCTGAGTAGTTGTCAATTATTTATCAACCCCTTTGTAGAGTTTCTGGTACTCTTCATAGATAAAGCATAGAAAACTCCAGTTCTCCTAGGATCACTGGGCCCACAGGACTTCAACTGAAATGCGTATGCCAACTCCAAGACAGAATTCAACAATGCTGTGAGGATTTACAAGCCCTGGAGTTGAATTAATTTAAATTTTCTTTTTTATTGGCATGACATCTGTTAGTAAAAATTACATAGGTTCCAGGTGTACAGTTCTATAGTACATTGCCTATGTGTTGCGTTATATGTCCACCACCTAGAGTCACTTTTCTTTCCATCATCATACATTTGGTTCCCCCTCACTCCTCTCACACACCCCTCCCCCATTACCCTCAGGCTACCACTGAACTATTGACTGTGTCCATGAGCTTTTGTTTCTTTGTTGCTTTCAGTTTTATAATCCACATGTGAGTGAAGTCATATGTTTTTTAGTTTTTTTCTGTCTGGTTTATTTCATTTAGCATGATGATCTTAAGAAATCTTTTTCCTGCCAATAATCACAGTCAAAATGTTTTGGTGGAGATTAATATTTTCACCAAGGTGACACCCTTAATGGTCAGTTTTCCATTTTCACCATCTATATCAGAACCTGATTATCAGACAAGGCCATTGGCTTCTATTTTGAGGTGCTTATTCAGAGTCCCTCATGTTTGTGTCAGTTATTCTCTGCCACTACATCCATACTATATATTTGGGCCACTTAAACTTTTATTCCAGAATTCATCTGTGATAACATACTATACCTGTCAACTATAAATAGCATTCCACAACAAATTCTACTTTCATTTTCTCTACTTCTTACTCATATCATTGGCTGTCATTCCTACTCCAACATCAAGCTATATCTGAGAAAACCTGCAGACCTTCCTTAAAAATCTACGGGCTAACCTATCGTGTGGCAGCAAAGAGGTACGTAAAAACACGCCAGTAGGAACTTTGCACTTGGAGGCAGAATGCATACTGGAAATGCTATTAGCCCTTGCTCCCTACAAAGCCACACCACCTGTTTCTGGTATCAACAACTAAACCAAATACAACCAAGCAAAACAAAACAAGGCAGATAATAGTTATTAAGTAGTCATGAGAAATAAGTTTTGCTTCCACTGTTTGCCATCTGCTGTTATACCTATTATCATATAATTATGAGACAAAAGCCTGGCAGACAACATTTTAATCAAGTGATAAAAATAAGTATAATTAATAAAAGAACAATTTGAAATCATGTACCATTGATGGAATACCATGAGAAGAACACAACATCCTTTTCACAATATTTCTACCAAAGGTGCATAACCTGAATTGAGTTATGAAGGAATATAATATAGACACAATTGTGAGACATTCTACAGAATAACTGGCTAATCAAGGCAGGTCATGAAAGTCATCAACTCCCCCCAAATTGTCATGTTGTTTCATGTGCAAACCTTAGGGAATGTTGGTTAAGCCTACTCAGCAGGAACACAAGATGCTGCCCATTATGCCATCTCAGCCAGCACCACTTTGCACACACAGCATCCTCATCTATTTCTGTGCTGGTACCAAGAACACGTACATTCACCTTCCCCAGGCCTCTTCCTAACTTATTTTCTCTCTGGTCCTGTCTTTTATTATTTCTGAACCCTTTGATCTGTAACTTCAAATTAGACCTTGACTTCTGACTTTTCTGAGTGTGAGCCTGGACTTGAAGTACCATTCTGGCTCCGGAGCATCCTCATAAACTGTGCCCCAGGTGGGGTGTCCCAAACTCCAGTATGTGTCCTGATCCCTATTGGGGCCTAATAGCCTTGCCATATAGTCCCTTTCCTAGGGTACTTGAGAGACAGAAAAAAATGTTTTCTCTGTCCCCTACCAGTTCAAATTGGATTTACTTTTATTAAATTTGCTGGCTATTTGTAATTTAAAGAAAATATATAGAAAAACACAGTGTTCTCCAAATACTTTGTCAAGTGAAGCTTTAGCATAATAATTGCCAAATATTTTTTTTTCAGATTCAAAATTCTCACTTCATATTAAGTGATCTATCTAAATTTTATCTTAACATTTGATATAATTAATTTTTATTTGAATGTACAGTGGACCTTCTAATTGTAATTTTACTTGAAAAAATTCTGATAAACACAAATAATTTTTAAGGTAGAATTTCAACAATTATCTGCTGACTCAATGCATAAAGTGTAATCAGGGTGTGTACAAAATATTAATTTGGTAAACCTCAGCCTCACTTTAATATATTTCTCTGTATATCTTAAAGAACCAAACCAAGGAGTGGATAAGTTTGTGCAAAGGAAGAGATATCCCCTGCTCTGATGATTATTCCCTTATGGGTATACTGGGAGAAGCTGTGACCATTCAAGCCTGGAATATTGCTGGGTTACCTTCTGACTCATTTTCCATTGATAATGGGATCATCATAATGTAAGGAAAATATTTTTCTTACAAATGATCTCTATTAATCAGTAGATTTCTTTATCTGTGCACCTTTTAACAATTATAGCTAGTAAACTTTGATAGCATTGAAGAGAAACTTCGTTTAACTAAATAATTAGCTAAATGAAATATGAATAATCACTCTTATTAATATTGAAATAAAGGGTGTCCCAAAATTCATGCAAGATTTGAATTGTGCATCATTTGTGTAGTAAAGTATTGCCAATGAAAAAAAAGACAGCATGACAGCTGACAGTTCAGGGTTATTAAAAATGGAGAGCTACATGAAAGAACAACGTGTTTTCATTGTTGAGCAATGAAAATTTACGATTTTTAATTATAAACCTGTGTTTTCTATCAAAATTACTTCTTGTGTGAATTTTGGGACACCCTTTAGTTAAGTATTCAAGACTGTAGTAAAAAAACCCTGATGACTTTTGCTTAAACTTCAATCAATTTTTAATAAATAGAGCAAAACTCTACCATAAGTAAATGAAGTTCAAATTTTTTATTCCCGTAAAATACAGCATCTTGTTATTGTAGGTTAATGAAAGGCAGAGCAGTGGGTTGTTGGTGGTGATGGGTTTGGGAGTTCTACCTTCTGTATTAGTCCCTGCTGGGTATGGGACTACCTTAAATAATATGGATAACTTCTGGGTCTGTGCAGATTGGAGCTTTTATGACTGGCTGCTATTCCTAGACTCACCTTGTTAGTAGGTAAAACCCGTGGAGACTGGTCTGGGAGAATACTGTAGACTCATTCAGCCTTGCCTTTACTCCAGGTCTTAGCTTCCAGAAGGTAAAACCTTCAGCCTGCTCTAGTGTAACAATGATCACCAACTGTGTCATTTCCAAATTCAGATTACTGTGGGCCTTTTATCACTGGACCCGCCTTCTTGGAGATTTTAGCATGTTAGGAATAGCACAGGTTAACCATCAGTAGGAAATGTTCAGTTCTATTTTACATGACTATTTTGATTAGTTGTTAGTTTACTACAGGTACTGAAAAAGTAATTGATATGATAGTACTCAATTTAAAGTAAAAATGGTTGAGGCATGTGAATTTAAAAAAAAGGATTAACCACTGCATGTGAAGTCTTATTATTTTAAAATATTTTGTATGTAGTACTTATGTGGAAAATTATTCCACAAATTAAAAACTTTGATTAACACAATCCTTTACTGTTTGACAAATCATCCTGACTTCTGGATTCCCTTAGCATTTGTTTGCTAAATTGTTCTACAGGGACTAGGTGTATGTGCAATTTGAAAATAATATAAAACAAGATAAAATTCGATGAATCCACTTAGGTTAAGATAAAGAAGTAGTTACTACTGGGTAATTGAGACAAACTCATTCTTATAGTTGGGTCCTGAATTAAATTTAAAACTTTCTGGTAACTACAGAAAAAAAAAAAGCTAGGGGAAAGCCGGGACGGCTCAGCGGGTTGAGCGCTCGCTTTGAGGCCATGAGGACCGAGGATCGAATCCCGGCTCCGGCCCAGGCAGGACCCACGTGCTGAACTGGGGAGTTCCCACAGTTTGGTTCTCTAACTGTCTCTGCCTCTGTCTCTCTCTCTATCTGTCAAAAAGTAAAATAGAAATAACTATGCACTGA
>PVKE010027840.1:0-21332 GCA_004027555.1 Craseonycteris thonglongyai | reverse complement strand
GGACACACCCAATAACTTGGTGATTGCCTGAGGGAAGGGGAGGAGGGGCGAGGGAGAGAAGGAGGGGAGGTGGGAGAGGGCACCAGCATTATGGACACACTCAATGGTTTGGTGTTTACCTGGAGAGGAGGGAGGAGGGGGGAAGGAGAGTTGTGTGGGGAGGGGGGAGTGGGCACCAGATATATGGGGTTGGAGGGGTACCTGATTCTGGGAGCTGGGCACATAATGCGATGCATGGGTGATGTGATGTGGAGTTGTACATTGGGAAACTGTCTGATTGTTACCAACCAATGTCACCCCATTAAATTTAACAACAAAATATAATAATATTAAAAAAAAAATAAAGTTTATCCTCCATAAAAGCAATTTGAAAACTGGTAAAAATTTCTCAAAAGGAACTTTGGAAATAGACATCTGGAAATAAGCAATGGCATACAGCAACATTTAGTCAAGAAAATTATATAAATTTCAGAAAGAAAAAATATAAAAGGCATCCCATTGGAAATGTAAAAGAATATCTATTTGCAGGTGACACAAACTTATCTATAAAACCCTAAAAAATCAACAATGACAACAACAAAAACTATTGAAAGGCATAAACTAATTAGCAAGGTTAAAGGATATACAATTAATATTTTAAAATTAGTTGTATTTCTATATGATAGCAATGAACAATTCAACAATAAAATTAACCTGTCATGACTGAATAAAGAAGCTGTGGTGTGTTTACACAATGGCATATTACTCAGATAGAAGAAAAGATGAAATACTGCCATTTGTGACATGTATGGACCTTGACATCATCATAGTAAGCAAGATAAATCAAACTGAAAAAAAATCAAGAACCATATGTGGAATATAAAACTGAAACTAACAAAGAAACAAAATCTCATGAACATAGTCAATAGTTGAGTGGTTACCTGAGGGTAATGGGGGAGAGGGTGGAGGAGGAGGAAGAGGCATCAAATATATGGTGATGAAAGGAGAACTGACTGTGTGGTGAACACATAATACAGTACATAGACAATGTAATGCACAATTGTACACTGGAACTTATCATTTTTACCAATTAATGTCACCTCAATAAATTAAATAAATAAATAAAATTAAGGAAACAACATCATTTACTATAGTATTAAAAAGAAAAATACAAAAACAATTTAAGCAAAGAAGTACAAAAATTGAACACTGAAACAATACCTTGTTAAACAAAATTAAAGACCTAAATAATAAAAAGACATCTCATGTTTATGGATAGGAAGCCCTAATATTGTTAAGATGACAATGTTCCCCAAATTCATCTATAGGTTTAATATAATTGCTCTCAAATTTTCAACTGCTTTTTTTTTTTTTACAGAAATAAACTGATTCTAAAATTCATATGGAATTACAAGAGACTCAAAGTAGCCAAAACAATCTTGAAAAAGAACAAGTTTGCAGGACTCACACATTCAGATGTCAAAATCTCAAAATCCTAGAAAAAAACTACAGTAATCAAGACAATGTGGTACTAGTATAAAGATAGAAATACAGACCTAATGATCAATGAAGTAGAATTGAGAGTTCAGAAATAAACTAATGTATCTAACATCAATTGATTTTAAATAAGTTTACCAAGACTATTCAGTGGGTAAAGCATAGTCTTTTCAACAAATGGTGCTGGGATAACAGAAAATCCACATGAAAATGAATGAAGCTGAATCCTTACCTCACACCATATACAAAAATGAACCCCAAGAAGATCAACAACATAATTATAAGAACTAAACTATAAAACTCCTAGATGAAAACATAGGTATAAATCTTCATGACCCTGGATTAGGCAATGGTTCCTTGACTATGACACCAAAAACACAAGCAACAGAAGAAGACTGTAATTGGACTTTATCAAAATTGAAAATCTTTGTTTATCAAAGGATACAACCAAGAAAGTGAAAAGAAAACATTGTGCTGGCTTCCTCCCACAACCACATCAAAATTACACCTAAATTATAGAACAATCAACCTGAAGAACCACCTAAAGTGTAGCTGAATGAAATTCCAATAGCTAAGAGTATACGGAAGAAGTCATGTTGGGACTGGTAGGAGCAACAGAGACAAGAACCAGGTTGGTCCCACACCCACATGTGGCAGCTGAGATTGGAAGGATTAACTCAGCTATGGGGTCCCCACTATGGAATGAGGGGTCCCAGCCCCACAGTGCACTCCCCAGCTCAGAACACTAGTGCTGGGAAAAGAAGTCCCTATAACACCTGGCTGTGAAGACCAGGAGGGATTGTGGCTGAGTAAGATGAAGGGCTGCTAGAGACCTAGTCACCACAGGTCTTAAAGGGCCCACGCCCATATTCACTTGCTCACAAACACTTTACCTGAGTTCCAGTAAAGGGATAGAAGCTCAAAAGGCACAAGAGAAATGGGGGAGAAATTGAACTGTGCAGCTTCTGGGTGAGGGGCACCATTGTTCCTGTGTTGAACCCTCCCGCCTCACACAGCCTGCAAGCACAGGTGAGCATCAAATCTGAATCTATTAACTGGGTAAACACTATTTTCCCCAACCTGATGACTTCCTGAGACCCCGCCCCACCCAAAATGTTGAAGCATTTTCTCTGAGTGAGACAAAGTGCTGCTGGAAACCCAGGGAGCCTCTTAAAAGGCTCTTACATGGACTTACTTGCTGATGACAAACTCCAGCAGTGGGGCAACAGCTCAAAATCACTGAGGACACATAAGAAGGAACTAAGTTGTTTGGCTTCAGGGCAAGGGCTGGCAGAACAATTCTCTCCGCCATTTTATTCCTTTGCTGAGCCTTTCTTCAACCCAGCCTGCAGATGCTGGCAGGCACCAAATCTGAGTCTCCATCAAATTCACCCTCTGATGATTCGCTGAGAACCCACCCCACTCAATTTGCACACAGGCCCAAACTTGTTTCAGCATCTGATACTCATAAGTTCTGGTCTCAGCCTGTGCTATGGACTTCTCTGAAATCTCTGAAAGGTCTATAAATCCCAAACAAGCAGTGGCTGGCCTTGAAGTGCCCTGTACCTCCTACTAAATGTCCCCCAGCTGGGCATTAATGGCAGCTGGCTCAGTTCACAGCATAACCACTCCCAAGCACCTCCAAGCCCAGCACACGCAGATACCAACCCCAGATACTTTGTAGCTCCTACTAGATGGTCCCAGGCATAGCACAGGCAGCAGCTGACCTTGACCTACACCAGACCCCCTCCCAAGATGCTCCAGAGCCAACACACCTAGTGGTTGGCTTCAGACCACATAAGAGCAGTACCCAATTAGCACCACAAATAATAAACACAAGGGTTGACTGGCAGGCACCAGAAACCCTATCAAGTGAATCCCGCTCCCTGGGGTCAGCCCACATACAACAGCTCATCTGCTGTAGTTGCACCCAGCTCTCACAACCACTCAACCTGAGGGTCTATCCTACCCAATGAGGTGTCAACACCAATCAAGGCTCAACTACAACAGGAGAGCACACTCAACCCACACAAGGGACACCCCAGAGCACCTGGCTCAGGTGACCAGGGAGACTGTGCCAATGGGCCCCACAGGACACCTACTACATAATGCCACTCTGCCAAGACTGGGAGATGTAGCTGCTCTACTTAATACATAGAAACAAATACAGGGAGGCAGCCAAAACGAAGAGACAAAATAATATGTTCCAAATGAAACAACGAACAAAATTTTATAAAGAAGAACTACATAAAATGGAGGCAAGCAATTACTTTCTAGATACAGAGTTCAAAACAATGGTTATGAGGATACCCAAGGAACTTACAGGAAGAGCAGATGAACTGAGTGAGAATTTACACAAAGAGAAAACATTAAAAACATAGAAATCATAAAAAAGAATCAGTCAGAAATGAAGAATACAATAATTGAAATGAAGAGTACATTCAATAAAATCAACAGCGTATTAGATGAAGTGGAGGGTTGAATCAACAATCTGAAAGACAAGGTAGCAGAAGACACAGTGAAAAGAAAACAGAATTTTAAAAATGAAGATAGTTTAAGGGACCTCTGAGACAACATTAATCATACCAATATATGCATTATACAGGTCCCAAAAGAAGAAAAAAAGCAAGGAATTGAAAACCTATTTGAAGAAATAATGACAAAAAGCTTTCCTAACCTGGCAAAGAAAATTGACATACAAGCCCAGGAAGCACAGAGAATCCTAAACAAGATGAACCGAAAGCTACCCACACTAAGACACACCGTAATTAAAATGCCAAAGGTTAAAGAGAAAATCTTAAGAGCAGCAAGAGAAAAGCAGTGAGTTACCTACAAGAGAGCTTTCATTAGACTGTCAGTTTCTCAACAGAAACTTTTCAGGCCAGAAGGTATTCGCACAAAATATTGAAAGTGATAGAAAGCAGGGACTTACAACCAAGACTACTCTACCCAGAAAAGCTACCATTTAGAATCAAAGAAGAGATAAAGATCTTTCCAGAGAAGAAAAAGTTAAAGGAGTTCCTCACCACCAAACTAGTATTACAAGAAATACTAAAGGGACTTCTTTAAGAAGAAAAAAATACATAAAAAATATTAATAATATAAAAATTACTACATAGCTATAAATAATTACTTTAAATGTAAATGGATTAAATGCTCCAAACAAAAGACACAGGTGGATGAAGGATAAGAAAACAAGACCCAAGTGTCCATTGATAGACAATTGAATAAAGAAGATGTGGCACATATATATAATGGAATATTACTCAGCCATAAAAAGGATAGATTTTTACCACTTGCAACAACATGGATGGACTTAGAGGATATTATACTAAGTGAAATAAGTCATACAGAGAAAGACAAATACCACATGATTTCACTTTTATGTGGAATCTAAAAAATAAAATAAATGAACAACAGAAACAGACTCATAGAACATACATAGAACAAATTGATGGTTGCCAGTTGGGAGGTGGTTTGGGGGGCTGGGTAAAAAGGTGAAGGGATTAAGAAGCATAAATTGGAAACAGCTATCTCACTTTTAGTCATCAGAAAAATACAAACCAAAGCCATAATGAGATGTTATTTCACAATCTTTTTAGGTTGGTTTTTATCAAAAAAGAAAAGTGTTTATGAGGATGTGGAGAAATCCGAACCCTTTTACATTGCTCGTAGGAATTTAAAATGCCACAGTTGCTATGGAAAACAGTGCAGCAGTTTGTTAGAAAACTAAACATAGAACTACCATATGATCCAACAATTCACTTGTAGGTGTATACCCAAAGGGATTTAAAACAGGGACTAAAATACAAAATCTGATAATTAAGTTTGCGAACTCAGTCTAGAAAGGGTGCTACATACTTCACTGTTGAATATCACTACAGTCACCTTCAAAGTAATCCCCTTGGGAAGATATATACCAATGCCAGTACCTAGTCATCCTTCGAAGAAATTTTAGAATTATTTTTCTGGAATGAACATCAGAGCCATCGTCAGATTACCCTCGATGTCCTGAATGTCATCAAAATACTTTCCTTTCAATATTTCCTTTATCTTCGGATAAAGGAAAATGTCATTGGGGGCCAGATCAGGTAAGTAGGAAGGATGTGCCAATAGAGTTATTTGTTTACTGACTAAAAACTTCCTCACAGACAGTGCCGAGTGAGCTATTGCACTGTCATGATGCAAGAGCCATGAGTTGTGGGCAACAAGTTCAGGTTGTTTTCATCTAATTTTTTCACACAACCTTTTCAGCACATCCAAATAGCCAACTTGACTGTTTGTCCACTTCATATAAATTTATAATGAACAATCCCTCTGATATCAAAAATGGTTGTGGAGAATTGACTGATTTGCAGTGTGCATTTGGACGCTTTGTTTCAGGGTCATATTGGTACACCCATGTTTCATAACCAACGATAACATTGTCTTGCCTCTCCAAAAGGTCTTGGCAAACTTTGACTCTTGTTTGTGGTCATCACTGAGCTTCTTTGGAACCATTTCTGCACACACCTTTCTCATGCCAAGATTTTCAGTTAACACATTGCGTACGGATCACAAGAATCTTCATTTTTTCTGAGCCATGCATTAAGGACGGGTAACGAGAATTCTCGTTTTTACACTTGACCTTTTATTTTTTGCAAGATTTATTTAATTAATTAGGTTTGCTTGATATATAACAAGCAAATATTATCAATGGATAAATTTACGTGAGTAAGTACAAAAAATTTCATTGAAAAGTTATAAATAATATGGAAGCAATAGCATTTTAAAGAGAAGAGTTCATTTCAACGTGGTCTCATTTAAATACCTGCCGGAACAGAGGGGTATGAGGGTTTTAAACCCTACCATACGCAACATGTTAAGATTTTCCTAACTGTTTCTCTGTCAATGTTTACTTGGTCTGCTACGCTTCTCATAGTCAGCTGACAATTTCGATGCACAATTCAATGAATTTTTGCAATGTTTTTGTCAGTTCTGCTCATTAGCTGCCTTGACCTCTCTTCATCAGTGATGCTTTCTCTCCTCTTAAAAAGTGTTTGATCCATTTGCATACTTCCATTTTCTTCACGGCATTATCTCCTTGGACTAACATGTCCCTGATTTCACTTCCACTCTTGCCAAGTTTAACAAGAAATGTAATGTTTGTTCCTTGTTCTCATTCAAACTACGGCATTCTCACAATGGCACACAAACATACCCAACAACAATAATGAACACCACTCAGCAAGATACCATCACACATTGACTGAACACAGCTGTGAGACACTGATATACTAAGGTTATGAAACCTCACTGAGTTGTTTGTACAGTGCTGCCAACATAAGTACATGGTGGTGAGTTCGCAAACTTAATTGTCGAATCTTGTACTTCTACATAATGTTCATAGTAGTATTAGTCACGTGAGCCAAAAGATGAAAGCAACCTAAGTGTCCATCAACAGATATTATAGATAAACAAAATGGGGTGTATATATGCAATGGAATATTATTCAGCCAAGAAAAGAATGATGTTTCAACACATGCTACAACATGGATGAACCTGGAAGACATTATGCTGAGTGAAACAAACCAGTCACAAAAGAAAAAACATTGTGTGACCCATTTTAACTAGGTAAATAGGTAAACTACAGGTGTGTCTAGAAGAGGCAAAATCATAGACATAAGCTATATTAGAGGTCACCAATGGAGAATCATTGCTTAATGGTTACAGAGTTTCTATTAAAACTAAAAAAACTTTTTTGGAAATACAAAGGGTAATGGTTACAAAACACCATGAATATAATTAATGTTTAAAATCATTTAAATGGGTAATTTTATGTGATATAGTATCACAATTTTTTTTAAAAAAATCAATAATGTAATATACCAAAAACACTGACTTGTACACTTTAAAGATGTGAATGATTTGATATGAGAATTATCTCAACAAAGCTGTTTAAAAATTAATAAGTAAATAAAAATACAAGACTTTTACATTCAAAGCTATAAAACATAACTAAGAAAAATTAAAGAAGACATGAATTAATGAAAAGGTGTACCACGTTCATGAACCAGAAGATTGCATACTTTAAAGGAATGAAGTCTCCCCAGTTCATCTACAGACACAATGCAATTTCAATCAGAATCCCAACATGGTTGTGTATATGTGTGTGTTATGTGTGTGTGTGTATGCACATGCATGTATAACGTGATAAGCTGATTCTAAAATATGTTGAAATACAAGCCCAACAAATAGCCAAAATTAGTTGAAGAATATGTACTATAGATATCAAATCTTCTTATTGAATTACAGTAGTGAAGACCATGTGGTTTTGCATGAACAAGCAGACAAATAGGCAAATGATACAGAATAAAGAGTAAAAAAACAGACCATCAGACACCTGGCCACTTGATTTATAGCAATCATTTCACAGCAGTGTAATAGGGAAAGGATCATGTCTTTCAATAGATGTTTTTGGGTCATTGGATATCTATGTGGAAAGAGAAACCTTAATGACCACGTGACACCAAACACAAAAGTTAATTTCAATACCACTGAAAACTTAAATGGGAAAGGTAAAGAAATGAAGTCTCTATCAGATTACATAGGAGAATGATTTTAGGACCTTGAGGTACACAAAGATTTCCAAAATAGGACACAAAAATCACTAACAATTATTTTTGCAAATTGTTAAATTGAACTTCATTAAAACTCAGAATATCTGTTGATAAAAAGAGACACTACTCAGAAGGTGGAAAACAAACCACATATTAGGAGAAGGTAACTGTAGCAAATACACCGGATATCCAACACAGGATTCATATCCAGGTTACATAAGAAATTCTCCAAGCCAAATGAAAGATGGACCACTCAATTTAAAAATTGAGCAAATGATGAAAACCGGTACTCCACAAAAAAAGAAATTCAAATGTCCAACAGGCGTCTAAAAAAGCGCACAGCATTCTTAATCACCAGAGAAATGCTAATGGAAGCCACAAGCAGCTTCTCTCAAGCACACTCCAGAAGATAAACTGACAGGACCAACGACGTTTGGCACAGGGGTCCTCACACACAGGTGGGGACATAGGCTGCTCCAGCCACTTTTCCACATACCAGTGGGGGACAGCGGTTAGGCAGCATGCACTGACGCTGAATGCAAGCAAACCTCAGGACCATCAATTCCACGCCTCAACATGCCCACAGAAATGCCTGTGTGCATTTGCCTAGAGACATGTTCACGCCACCATTATTCATGATAGTCCAAAACTGACAACAACCCAAACTTCCATCAGAGGAGACTGCATGAAAAAGTAGCATGCCTGAATAAATTTATACGATGGAGCAGCAATGAAAAAGAACCACTACTATCAACTGTTTCACAGACAGAATATCAAGCAAAGGCTCAAAAGACTACACATTTCCCCAAAGTTTATAAACAACGGGCAAAATCAGTCTGTGGCGAGGGCCATGGGACTGGTGGTAACCTTTCCAGTACACGGGGGCTGGGACTGCTCTGTGTCTTTATCTAGGTGGGGCTGCTACGGGTGTGTTGACACTAACAATCCAGCACGATGGATGTCACACTTAATTGTAAGGGGATTAAAAAGCAGCTTTGGAGAGGCCATCCAGAAACTGCCCGGAGGAGTGAGACAGCAATGCAGGTGTGAGGGAGGCTAAGCAGGACCCACGAGCCGAGTCAACAGGCAGGACCCAGATCCCCCGCCCATCAGCGCTGCCAGGAGGGTCAAGGGCGGCTTTTGCTGAGATGGAGCAGCTGCTTCTCTGTGTCAGAGACAGACCGCTTGGAAGAGCTGACTCCGTGCACAGGGCAGCCACTTTATCTGACTTGCCTCCTCCCCGTAGTTTTGAACCGGACCCAACCCCAGGATTTCTGATAGCACAAAAGGAAGGAATTGACTGAAAAATGTCTGAAGATGACCCGAGGGGCTGGGTCGGGGGCGGAATACTGGGCAGGTTTTGGAAGGTAAGTGTGCACCACTAAGCTCCAGCACGCAGCCCTCCTGCTCTGCACTGGCACCGCCCTGGTACCGCCCTCCCCCCTGGCACCGCCCTCCCCCCTGGCACAGCTGCTTGCTGGCTGAGAGTCAGGCAGCATTCCTCACACTCTCTAGGTATCATCAACTTGCTTATTCCTCCCAGTAAACCTAGGATGTATTTTTTACCATCATCATCCCCTTTTCACAGACGAGAATATTGAGGTACCAAAATGCAAGCACCTTGCCAAGTTCCCATTGCTCACTAGAAGTGGACCTGGGATTTGACCCACACGCTTCACGTCTACAATGCACCACCTCCTGACAACACAAGCGCAGGTCACCTCCATGCATGGCCATGGTCAGCTTCTGCAAGACTAGGGTCATGTCTGCATAAAGATTCTCATGGACTTTCGAATCCAACACATGCAACCCGGTACAGAGTCAAATGCTACACTTCTAAGTCCAATTTCCCCTAGAGATGCCACATTGTTCATAAAAGGACTGATGGCAAACTATTTATGGAAATGACCACAAGCACAATATTTCAGCAACTGGAAATGATGTTCTTTTCAAGGGGTTCACATACTCACGGGGAAGTTTTATTCAATCTCAGCCTCAAATCCTGTTATTTGTTCTATAAAATGGAATTACCAGCAGCCCTAGGAAGACATCTTCCCTTCCATGAGGACTTTCCCAGGGTAGACTCTTGTGGGTGAGAGAACTGTGTTTCTGTCCACTACTCCAGGGCGCCTATGGGACAGTGGCTGCCGGGTCACTGATGCCACCCACGAAACGGATCTGCCTTTGCCTCCAAAAGTGACTCAGTGTTGTGGGGGAACGTTCCCCCATTGGTACTGTGGGAAAACCCTTCCTCCCTCCTTTCTATCTGGAGCATTCCAGAAGCAGGTGATAGATGGGGGCTCTCATCAGTACTCCTTGCTTCTTCTGAAGGTGCATTGTAGGAACATGAATATTAACTAGCCCAGGGACCTGCAAATCATGGGACGCTGAGTGTTCCAAATTGGGGAGGTCTGCATTGGGATAGAGTGGCTTTTCTTTTTTCCAAAAAGGAGCTTGTTTTGTTTGTTTGTTTGTTTGTTTGTTTGTTTGTTTGTTTGTTTGCTTTAATCATCATGGGGATTTCTAAGATACCAGCTTCCGTAGTACTGAAAAGCAAGGGCACACTTTGGCTTGTGTGACAGGTCAGTTGTACTGCACTGTCCCAAGTCCCTCACAACCACCCTTCTTTGTATACAGGAGGCAACCAGCATGGTCACAAAGAAGGTAAAAATCGCCACTTTTATGCTAATCCTAGAAGTCCTCTGCTCCCCGCCGGGGTCAAAGGAAATCGGAAGGGATATTATGGCTGCTAAAGGTATGTGCTTCATTGGGAACCTTCTCCCCAGGGGAGGCAGGGTGGGTCTTCATTGCAGGTGCACATCCTTTTCTGGTATTTCTATTTCTTTCTAGATCATTTCTATAAAACTTCACATCTCGCCTATTACAATGCTAAGTTCTAGGTTAAAAAAAAAACCTTGTCCAAAACATTGCAAGACATAAAACAACCGTGTTTCTGATTTCTGAGTGTTCTGTTAATCATGGTGTTCCCTCCAGATGCAGATACAGCCACAGTCCCCATGCTCATTGTCACCTAGTGAGAGCCTGACGCCCACCTCCCACCCAGGGAAACTCCGGCCACTCTGAATCCTGAGCCACAAGAAGGAAGGCCAGTCCTGGCCTCATCTCTGCACTGCTCTCCCACCCCATGCTCTGGTGTTGATGGCCCACACAGGCGTCAAGTCCTTGGGGCCACAGTGGAGACATGGTCCCCAGGGCTACACAGCTTGGCTGCCTGCCCTCAGACAGGTGGCATTGAGGATGCTAAGGCCAGGAAGTGGGGTCTGGGCAGATTGACCAGCAGCTGGGGGACAGCTCATGGCTATCTGACCTCACAGAGGCTGCACAGCATTTCGGGACCCCACTTTTGTCCTCCGCAAATGTTCTGTTATCTGGGTCAGTGTGGACATTTGAATACTCACGCATACTGAGCCAGCCGGGTGATTAGCACAGACACCAGGCTCCGTGTTAGTCCCGCAGAGCCTGTAACTATGGCTACGACAGCGCCAGGCTGGGAGACGGGGACTGCCCAGGCGCTTCTGGCTACTGGCAGCCCTGCTCCAACCCGCAGCAGGTCACACCACAGTCCCTTCTCCAACCTTGCACTTGTCCTTTGTCCTCCACTTTCTGCTTTGACTCTAGTTTGCCCCAAGTTTTGGTAAGCAGAATGCACTTTTTTATTTTAAAAAGAGAAAGTCAGTCAACTTAAGGAACCAGTTATAATTCACTCAAATCTGATCAATGTATGCTGCAAAATATAAAGTTTGTTAAGGCTTTCAACCAGAAGAGATGAAAGAAAACCTAAGCGTGCCACTGACAAGGCTTGAAAGAATTTTCATGCCTCTTCCCCCCACTCCACCCAGGGCCTTCAGTTGGTGCAGACATTTAAATTTCATTAAAGACCACGTTTCTTTAGAAAAACAAGCCTTCCCCGCTTCTATTCATGTTTATTCATAATGCTATGGATAAACCACTCCCCCAGGAGTATTGTTCTAATTACAGTTAAGGGCATATTACTTTTTATCTGTTTTACTGTATCCTTTTCTATGTTTAGATGTGTTCAGATACACAAACAGCACTGTTACAGTTGCCTACAGTACTCAGTACAGTACCGTGCTGTGGTAGCCCAGGAGCAGGCTGTGCCACGCAGCCCAGGTGTGCAGTGGGCTACACCCCCCAGGCTTGTGTAATGACGTTTGCAGAATGACCAAGTTGCCTAAGACACATTTCTCAGAACGATCTCCGCCGCCGAGCAGCTCATGACTATTTTCTTTATAGATTTTCTAAGCCACTGCGGCATGTGCTCCTGGGGTTCCCACACTCAAGTTTCTGTAAGGAATGAGCGAGCTCTGACCCAAACCTTCACCTGGAACCTGAAAGCAGCCATTTTTATTTGGGTTGCTGGTTCTTGTTGGCAAGGAGGTGGTAAGGTATGGGGGGCTGTGTTGGGGAAACACAAGGCAGGGACATAAGCCACTGAGAGGCTCAGTGGAGAAGAATAATCTCTCACTTTCGCAACCATTTTGTTGACCTTGCAGCTGAGGCGACACAGTATTGTCACCCACTGAAAAGGCAAGAAAGTTAGTGGGTCGCCCCGACAAGGGAGCTCTGTGAGGATCCCGGGACATGAGGACGGTGGGAAGAGTATCTGCTCCTGGCTGCCACCTCCGTTCCCATAGCAGAAAAGGGACAACAGATACATTTGCCCTTCGGTTTCCAAGGAAGGGTTAACAGAAGTAATGGCTGAAGATTTCTTTGCCAAGCCCACAAAACACAATCTCAGCCCCAAGACCAAATGGTTTCAATTCCCGGCTCACTCTCCTCCCTCCTGCCTTGGAGATAACTCTGGGCAGGCGGGCCCTGCAGACGGAGAGCAGGTTAGAAACGCCCACACGCCACCCTCCCACAGCCCTCAGACAAACCTGCTCTGTTTTTCTTCTGATAGCCCTGCCGGGCTCTCCCTTCTGTTCTGTGTCGCCTCACATGCATGCTTCATTTCATTAGTGAGCACAGGGCACAGGTCTAACCGGTCTCTTCACGGAGGGCTGTCATCACCCCAGCTCCAGCCTTTCCAGGGGACCAGCCCTTCGTCCTGGGCAGAGAACGGCCGGGACACCTGGGGCCAGCCCTGAGCCCGCGTGTGTCTCTCATGAAGCAGACTGGGGGTCCCTCTCGCTCTCCCCCACCCCCTTGGAGCTTTCCAGGTGTTTTATGCCATATCCACCTTGCCTTTCTGTTGGAGCAGTTGTTGATGAGCCAAGTTTATTTAACCCTTTCTTGGCTTATTCTCTTTGATCACTAGACTCAGGCACAACTAGAGTCCCACCCAGGCTGAGGTGCCCCTGAAATGTCACTCCACCACTGAGCTCAGTTTCGTCGTCCGGCACACAAGGACGATGAAGAGGCTGCCTCCTTCAGTGGCTGCCAAGGAGAAACGGGGCTGGAAGTGGAAATCGCAGAGACAGGCTCTGGCACATAGTAAATGCTCAGTAAAAGCTCACTGGGGGGCAGGGTGTGCATGTCACAGGCTGGAGACCCGGAAAAGGAAAGAATAAATGTCACCTGGCTGAATCCTTTGTTTACAATGAGGATCCCGGGCCCAGAAATGGGAAACTTGTTTCAGGGGCAGGCAGGGATGTGTGGGCATGGCCAGGGTCAGGAGTCACAAGTCCTTACACCTGGCTCTCCCTGGGGACCACGGGGCTCTGGTTCGCTCCCATCAGCCCTGGGGCTCCTGTGCCAAAGGTCCCCACACTGCAGTTGCACAGGGCATTGTGGGAGGAGGGAAAGCTAGTTCATCTGGACCCGTATTTTATATCCAAGACATGCTTCTGACCACAACCAGCAGGTCAGCTTCCTAAGAACAAAATATGGCGAAGGGTCTTCTGAGTTCATTCTTCCTACGGAGAACCAGTACGTGTAATAAAGACAGTTATAGTAATTTAAGAAAGGCCATCAAGGTCAAGTCCAGGGATGCGACACTCACAGTCCTGGACGTGACATGTTTGTGGAAGGACCTGGCCATTCTGCTCAGAACCAAAGCTTAGGGAGCTGGCCCCGAAGATGCACTATTTCCCTAGCAGCCAGCTGAGGGCGCCAGTTCAGTGCTGTGACCACCAGCCTCGGCAGTCTCCAAACTATTCAGGTTTCCGACCAAGACCACCTCTCAAAACAAATTCCAAATGTTGACCAAGTGCCTTTAGAGCTTTAAGGATTGTTAGGGAGGTGTGTCACCAGTGGGGTGTCCGTGCTGTCCCTACCCTTTGCCCTACCACCACCACCCCCCAGTCCTACCGAGCCAGGGCTACAGCAAGCCTTACTGGCCTCCTCTATTGAATTTGACTAACCGCCCTCCAAGGTGGGAGTTCATTTTACCAACAAGGACTGGCAGAGCCTTGCCCAGCACGTGAGGGGAGAGGTGGAACTTTCACAGCAGGGAGGGCTGGAGATCAGTGCAGTCACGTGGTCCATGACGTAACCAAGCCTGCCTGAGCCACCAAACTGCAGACGAAACCCAGGACAAGGCCAGGGCTTTCTGGGCTGTGAATGCACTGATGTACGTCCTGGGGGAGCCCTGCATTCTGATCCCACCAGGACAGAAACCTCTGTGCCTGCCACCCCCCTCCCCACCCCACCCCGACTCCACTCCAGAAGTGGCTGCTCATTTGTGTCCTTTACAATAAGACAGTCAATGTGCACACAACGCTTTTGTAAGTGATGAGATACGTGGTCACAAATGAGACCTAAAGCAGGGGATCGATGGGAACCCCAAGTTGTATTCCAGTCGGACAGAAGTGTAACAGAAGTAGCCTGGGAGCCTGGGCCTTGCAACTGGCCTCTGAAAGGGTGGGTCATCCTGTGGAGCTGAGCCCTGAGCCTACACCTACTGTGGGTACCGTCGGAATTGGATTGGACAAGACGATACACTCCTGGTATCTGTGAACGTGTGTGTGTTGGATGGACTTGCCCTCCACCCCACCCGCACCCCCAGCCCCTGGATGAAGTGTCCCATCGTGCCTTAGCCTCTTTTCCCTGACGCTTCCCTGTCATTACATGCCTGCCTTTCGATGCAGTAACACCCGCCACACACCTTCTGCTCAGATCGTTTCTGCTGGTGTCCACGGGTTTCAGAATAGCACTAAGTAGGGGCTTGCGGTCATTTCACCCCTGAGGGACAATAACCTGGCTTGCTGTAGGTCAAAATTCACAGTGAGAAACTCAGCCAACTACCCTCTCCCAAAGCAGAGTTCTCTGAGGGGCACAAAACCCCACACATAATGAGAACATTTGGAACACAATTCTGAAAGACTCAGTAACGTGCTGAGCAGAACAGTGAGCCTCACCTAGAAGCGTGTGCGCCTGACCGTCACCACCACTGTCAGCCTTTCACGGGTGTTTCATGGGTTGCTGGCAGAGCCAGCATACGCTGGTGACGGACGCGGGACCCGAGGAGCCTGCTCCCGTGCTGAAAGTTCAGATGGGCCCCGGCCAAGCCCCCGGCCAAGCCCCCGGCTCTCACACAATGTTGCTCAGGCCAGCAGGCCGTCTGAACCAAATCTCCCTTTCTCTCTCATTAAACTAGAGGCCAGTGATGGGGAACGGTGTGTTCTTTTCACAAATCTGTTGGGAAAAACACACAGCTTTATTTAAGACCTTTATTTTTTTTTGAAACCCAGCGTGTGAATCTGTCTTGTTCTCCTAACTCAACACATAAAACTCCCCACGTCCCTAATGTTCCCTCTGTCTCCCCAATACAACTGGACCCAAGGTTCCTCCAACAATAACAGTGTCTGGCAAGTTTACGTTTCCAAATGACTTTCACACACAGCCCTTCCTGCTTTCTTCCCAGAGCAGAAAAGCTACTGTAATTTTTCTTTTTAAGTACAGGAGAAGCAAAGCCTTCAACACAATAGCAAGCACGTACTATGCATTTATTCTGCCCGAGCCCCAGTCATTTCCCTGTAGTTCCCCTCTGTCCCTGTCAGCACTCTATGACAACAGTGCTGTTACTGGCCCATTTTACAGGTGAGAAAACTGAGGCTCAAAGGGATTACTCAAGGCATATAGAGAGTGAGTGGCAGAGCCAGGCTTCACCCTGAGTGCACAGGGCCACCTCCATGGGCTCCTGGGGCCTCCTTGTATCCTTGGGTGCCCATCTAGGGTGTAAGCCTTGAGGACAAGCCCCACTGCCTTCTTCCCTGGGATAGCACAGATCTGCACTCAGTGGCATAGGGCACACCCACCCTCCCTCTGTCAGCTTCTTCCCTGGCCCAGCCTCTCCATCATGAGGCTGATGGACTCAAGGTCACAGGAGGAAGACCACAGTTCTTGCCACTTCTCAGACCCCTGGCCTCCTCCACCTCAAGTCACTCTCCTGCCTTCTTGCTAGGTTTCCTCCCCTGGCTCTCCCGCTGCCAGGACCCCCTGCCCAGTCTTGTTCCCTGGCACCTCCCCTTCCCCAAGAGTCAGTCCATTCTCCCCACATTGATCCTCTCCGCCACACCCACTGCCGTCTCTGCAGGCCAAGGCCTTTGATTTGTCCTATGTTTGATTTGTCCTATGTTTTAACTGCATCATAAACCCATTAAGAGGAGTCACTAATGTCTGAATAAGGCATTGAAACCACAAGCAGCAGCAGAACAAGAACTGCTGGTAGTCCAGGCAGCACACTAAGCACTGAGCATGCCACCACCGCTTTGGTCCTCAGCACACGCTGGTAGATGCCATCGCTATTCCCACGTCACACTTCAGAGAGCAGTTCCCCAGAGGTCACAAAGAGGATGGAGCCCAGCATGACCTCAGCCCGGCGCCTGCACCCAGTAATTGCTGTGTGTCCTTGGTCAGAGCCCCCACCCACCCGGCCAGTCCCTGGGCCTCTGTGAAATAAAGGAGCTGAAGGAGGTGATCCCCAAAGCCCATCCCAGCACAACGGTGCGGAGGGCCTCCCTGGAGCTCCCCTCTGTGACTGTGCGTTCTGCCAAAGACAGCCACGCAGACCGTGCGGGCAGGTGTGACACACTGCACGCCCACGTGGAGCCCCGATGGCAGCCATGGCCACTGGCCCTGGGGGGCTGGAAGGCGGAGGACAAACCTCTTTCTCGGGATGATCACTCCTAAGCCTCGCTTTGCTTCATTTGTGAAAATAGTATGTGTTTGGAGCCTGAGAGCAACCTCTGTTCTTTAAACTGGGACCAGTTCTGAACTGAAGACACACGTTGCTGGAAGGCGCCTGCAGGGTCCCAAACGCAGGCGAGGCTGAGGCCTGGAGCCCTCGCCTGCTCCCTCTGGCCCCCTTTCTCAGCTCCTCCTGCCCAGGAAGCCCCTCCCCTTCCTGCCCTGTCTGGAGCTGCTTCTTCCTGAGCCCCCCCGGCCAGCCTGCAGTGTCCCGGGGTGCTGAGCAGGACGAGGGCCATCTCAGCCAGAACGGCCTTCTCCTTCCTCCATGCTTTGGCACCTGAAGAAGCTGCAGTGCCCGCGTGGCTTCTTGCTGCTCTGAGAAGTGACAAGGTCCCAGAGAGCCAGTGAATAGCAGTGGAGCCAGCTTTGCATGTGTCTCCTGCAGGATGGAGACCAGGGTGTCTGGGTCCCCTCAGTCTGCCCTAACGGAATACCACAGGCAGGGGTTGGGTTTGGGGGCTTAAACAGCAAACATATCTCAGAGTTCTGGAGGTTGGAAGTCCAAGATCAAGGCACCAGTAGATCTGGTGTCTGGTGACAGCGCTCCTGTGACTTCCTCTTGTTGTGTTCTCACATGTCACAGAGAGAAGGAGACCAGTTCTCATGTGTCTTCTCACAAGGGCTCCACCCTCATGGCCTAATCACCCCCAAAGGCCCACCTCCTGACACCGTGGTACTGTGGGTCTAGGATCCAACTATGAATTCGGGGACGGGACACACACATTCAATCCACAGCTCAGGGCAATCGGGTGATTGTCTTTGCTCAGAGCCCTGACACACAGCGTCTGAGAACCCGGGATGTGTCAGAGAAGGTGGCGTGACAGGACAAACCAGAAACATCTGTAAAATCAGCCCTGACGGGGTGAACTGTACACCTTCCCGCACCACCAGGCAGGGCACTGTGCCTGCAGCCACCTGGAAAGCTGCCCCACCACGTTGCATCTTCATAGCCATCCCTGAGGAAGCACATGTCTGCAGGCAGCACTGAAGACAAGGACGCCGGGAGCCCGCCACCGGTCCCACGGGCAGGAGTAGGCTGGTCAGGAGCAGCCTGGCCCACAGGCTGGTGCGACTCTGCCGCCCTCCTCACCTCCACTGCCCATCAGCCTGGGGTCCCCACCTAGGAGAGCGTTTGCTCAGA
This sequence comes from Craseonycteris thonglongyai, assembly GCA_004027555.1. Lineage (NCBI taxonomy): Eukaryota > Metazoa > Chordata > Mammalia > Chiroptera > Craseonycteridae > Craseonycteris > Craseonycteris thonglongyai. The sequence goes on along the minus strand of PVKE010027840.1, from coordinate 2,942 downwards.
GGGTGACTGCGAGGACACCAGAGGGGACCCACACGTGGCGCTTAGCAAGCTGTTGTCGTCGGTGCTGCTAGCACGCTGCAGGGGTGTTTGCCCTCGTTTTGACTTCACAGATGTGCACGTTTGCTGGTGACAAGCAGGGCATCGGCGACAACACGGCCTTCATTCCAAAAGCTGTCTCCCTCTGCTGGTTCTACCAAGTGTATCCTCAACATTTGTGGTGGCTTTTGTGAAGGCCAAAGGCACAGGAGGACTAGATGGACACACCAGCGTGGCCCAGGGCCCAGCTTGCCGGCAGGATGGACTCCGTACTCTTTTTTCCCCTCAGCGTCCTAAGCCCTGGACCCATCGTCCTTCAGACCAGGCCTCTCGGTCCTGACCTTGTCTTAGGCTGGATTTCTTTGCGTAGTGAAAGCAGGAGTTCTGAATCACCAGAAATGCATGGCTCCAGGCCTGAATCTGCCACTTGTCCAATGAAAACCCACTCTGACCAAGTCCTCCTCTTTAAAGGCATTTTTTGCCCAGATGTGTGTCCCCCAAAGCGGGGCTCTTACACGGGTCTGAGGAAAAATAAATTCTGAGTAAAGAGGAGATTCGGGAAGAGACAGGTTAGGGGTGGGGTCTGAGGCTACCACCCTCCCCTGCCTGACTAGCAGAAGCCCACTTCTCTGTCCCCGTCACCAGGCTGTGAGGTTTAAGTACAAGTGTTAAACACGCACACCTCTTCCAGTCCTCTCGTTTTACAGGTGACAGGGGCAAGGGTGATTAGCTTTGGCGACAGTTCCAAGGCAAGTCCCACAACCAGCTGCTCTCTGCCCCTGGGAGAGGGATCTGAACATCACCGCCAGGACTGGCTCAGATCAATCGCTCTGAACAGACTCTTAAAGATTGGCATGGAGAGGGTGCACCTTCAGTGCCACAGCTCAGACATGGGTCCTGCCACGCTTTCTGTGCCCTCATTTGGAGACTCAAGTCCTTTTTTGGCTAGAATGGAGAAGGCATGCCAGGTATCTGGAGCCAGGAACACTTTCCAAATGTGTCCCTCAGACCTGCACAGGATTATCATTTTTTAAATGAACTAAGTGGGCCACATTTAAAAATCAAACATTTTTAGAGGAAGCTGAGATGGCTCAGAGGGTTAAGTGCTCGCTTTGCAGCCCTGGAGCCTGAGGATCGAATTCTGGCCCCGGCCCATGCAGACCCACATGCTGAGCTGGGGTGTGCCCCCAGTTCAGTTCTTGCCAGGACCTATGCGGGAGGCTCCCGGCCCAGTTCCTGCCCTGCACAGCCCCGCGCCCACCTGTGGAGTGAAACTATATGGAAAACTAATGCTGTCAATTATGGAGACTGTTCTGGGTCCTCCCCATTCTCTCTGTCTCTTTCTGTCTCTCTTTCTCTGTCAAAAAAAAAAAAAATCAAACATTTTTGCATTTGAAAAAATTAAATTCTAGCTTCTTTTGTGCATTAGGAAATCAGAAAATCTGACAATGGGTTCTCATTTTCCCACAGAAAAGATGGCCTGAAGCTGAGTGCCTTTGTTCCATTAAAATGGGATGTGAACTCTGAGCCCCCCAGTCCCCCCGTCCCCCAGTCCTGACCATCCCCAGTCCCCCAGTCCCCCAGTCCCCCAGTCCCCCAGTCCCGCCTGCCCCCAATCTCCTCTGCCTTAACAGCCAGTCCTCTGTGCCCACTGTCACCATCTACCCAGCTTGGAGGCATGTGAGGAGAGACCCCAAAAGTGGGCCTTGGAGCCTGGTTCTCTCCCTGCACACCCTTCTCCTACCTCACCCTCCCCATCCTCACCTCAATGCCCATCCAGTTGCTCCTCAGAGCAAAAGCAGAAAGAAAACTTCAGCAAGTATCTGGCATGTGAGAAATGCCACCCTGGCCTCCCAGTGCTCCCACATCCACACAACCATGCAAAGAAGCAATGGTTATAAATAAATGCAGGATTTGTCATCAGTGCTGGGCCTGCTGCGACATTTCAGACCTATGTCTGTGCAGATTTTAATGAAACATGATGTGTTTCATGTGGAACAAGAGCAAGAAAGTAAAATGTCAAGGGAAACAATTATCAGACCAGAGTCTCCAACACTTATAACACAAAAGAGACAAACACGTGCCATTGACCGCAAAGATAAGGTGTGTCAGAAATAAGTGTGGAGAGAGAGAAAAGCCTGCCTGGGCCTGGCATGGGAGTGGGGCGACCAGACACAGCCAGGGGAGAAAGTCTGTCATCACAGGGGCCCTGCGAGAAAATCTCACAGCCTCCCTAACTGTTCTTTCTGAACTTAGATCGCCCTCTTGTCCCAAAGATACCTCAGAAACAAACACATTTGGCTATGCTGCCTTCAAACTCTTTTCCTCTCTGAATTTCTTCAGCCTCCTTCTTTGATGTCAGCCCACCACCCACAGTGACCCTGCGATCTCAGGATGAACAGACGCACAATGTTTCCCTTGTGAGGGGCATTGTCATAAATGCTTCCTGGAAAAAAATTCATTAGTGTGAGAAAGTGTGACAGACCACTACAGGTGCCAAGGTTTACAATTGTTTTTGAGATCTAAAATGCTTTCTTCAGGTGAAATTTTATGAGGAACTCCAAGATGAAAAGCAAAGAATGAGGGTGCCTCAGATTGGAGCCTGTGTGGAAAAGGATGAGCCCAGGGCCTCGTCTGCTTGGTGGTCTTTGAGTCCCCATTTCCAATCCATCCCTAGGGGTTCATCAGAGTTGGAGGGCTCACAGGTGTCATTTTAACACCTCTGCTACAAAGTCTTGTTCATATGTGAGTGGGTGTGGTGACAGTGTTGCTGGTGCTGGTGGTGATGGCAATAGCAGTTGAATAATCCCTGTGGTGACTGTGTAATTATAACGTAGGTGGTGGTGATGGTGGTGGTGATGGTGGTGGTGGTGGTGATGGTGATGGTGGTGGTGATGGTGGTGGTG
>PVKE010027839.1:0-21331 GCA_004027555.1 Craseonycteris thonglongyai | reverse complement strand
AAGGTTTTCAAGTTTTTTGGGTAGATGCCCAGTAGAGGGATGGCTGGGTCATATGGTAATTCCATTCGTAATTTTTTGAGGAATCTCCATACAGCCTTCCATAGTGGTTGTACCAGTTTACATTCCCACCAGCAGTGTATGAGGGTTCCTTAAAAAGTACTTTCTAAATCCTCTTCTGATTTCTCCTCTGACCCATGTTTCATTCAAAAGACTTTTTTTTTTTTTTTTTTTTTAGTTTACAAATATCTAGCAATGGATTTTTACATTGGTTTTTAATTTAATTTTCTCTTGGTCAGTGAACAAGTTTTGTATGATTTTAATGCTCAAAATTCATTGGTCCTTAGACTTACAACTATCAAAGTGGAGGGAAAAACATTTGACATAGTTCACAGTTCACTCATGTTAAAATCATCTGAAAAACTGGGAATGTATGGATACTTCCTTGATTATACATGTATGTGTGTATGTGTCATTGGAATAAAGGGCTTCTGTTCTGGAAGTCATGAAAGGCTCCTGTTTTATTAAAATACATCTCTTTTGCTCAATTTTCAAACTATATATAAGTATCCTTCTGATGATTTTAAAATATAGATTGTAAAATAAAACATCATTCTTGCTGAAGTATCAAGAATGCATGAGGTAGCGGTAGACGGTAATGAAAAAACTCACTGTGAAAAAGGAGAGTAGCCCGCACAAGAGTAGTGCAGTGAAGGGTGTTTTTAAGCATGCAGTTTCATAGCAGCAATCTCTTACCTGTTAGAACGTGTAAAGACTGAGCTCTTCAAGCAAAAGAAGGCTTTAAGTCCCACTCCATTTCATGCTTCTTTGCTTCTCAAGCATCCAAAACCACATTTCAGGTTGCATCATTTTTTGGAAACATGGAAGGAATAGTCAGGGAAATAAAAGCTGGCCAGATTGTCACCCTCTAGAAAAAAATGCTGGCTTCTCCCAGCCCAGATTTGTGACAGAGAAGGGAAAAAAAGCTTCAGCATGCCTTGAATTTTTAAAGTGCAGTGTCTCCACCTGCTGGCATACATGACCCAGTTACTATCCTTCTAGCTGTCACTATCCTAGGATGGTAAGAGCGATCTTGAACATCCAGTAGAATCAATGTGCTTTAGCACAGTTTTACACCAAAAGGAAGATAAAACATAACTCCAAAAAAAAAATTTAATGTAGTTTAGTTCTTCGAGGGTGTGGCAATTCGAATTCTTAATCATGCCACACAGAGCAAGTTTTAAATTATTCTCATTAGCAAGCCCTTTCCTCAATATCTACTCCTCATGGCTTCTATTCAGATTTTCTTCTCTCTCTTCTCTCTCTCTTCTATCTCCCCAAATCTCCTCTCTTATACTGCTTTTCCTGCAACACTCAGCTTCTTGCATTAAGTTAGCCTCCTTCTTTTTCCATTCATTTTCTGTCTTCTGATATTTCTGATAAGAAATCTGTTTCCTATATGACTCCTGTCCTTTTATGTATATAAACTATTTGCTGGTTAGCTTTTTATTCCCTTTCTGGAAGTTTAAGAACAATTTTTTTTCACTGTTCACTTTTCTTTTGTTTCTGATATTATAGTCAAAATTATTATCACTACATATGTAACAGCTTATATATTTTTATTATTACTGTTTGATGCCTTTAAATTACATGAATCTTATTCATCTGAAGCCTGAAGTCTTTCCTTAGTTCAGGAAAAAGTCTTCCACTTTTTCATTACATTTCCTTCTAGATTCTTTCTATTCACTTTTCCTAGAACACCCATTTTACAGCAATTGGAAGTTGCTGTAGAATTTCCTCAATATATTTCCTCAATTTTATGTGACTCAAGTTAGCTAGAACAGGGGTCCAGTTTTTCTTCGTTCTCTTCCCCATCCTCCTACTTTGTTATGACTATAGGATCATTATCTGAACAGTCTAATTTCTAACTGCTTAGTACTTCTTCACCAGCTGTGAAGAGTGCTCCCTCATTACCTTCAAGAATAAAAGCAGTTTGAAATGAAACCATTTTCACATTACCTTACTCTGGCTTCTCTTCTTTAAGGATTCCAATATACATTATTTTGCCTTCATTTGCCAGTTTTCTATATTAATCAGCATATCACTGTGGCAGCCACACTTTGGGAAGATCAAGTGGGTAGAGAATTCAGTCACATAAAGGGCCCTCTCAAGAGATGCAAGGTGTGTCTCAGCAATGCTCTCAGGTGTTGTCCCTCAAGCATGTCAGCAGAGGCCAGACCAGTCCTGTCTCCAAAATAGCAGATGGGGCTTTTGTGTAATAGTACATCCAAAAATTCCACAGAAGATACACAAAGTTTTAAGAAATACTACTACCTGGACTTAAAGGGAGAACTTTCACTGGCAAGAAGCCAACTGATAAAACACCGAAGCTGCAAACAAATGCTATTTTCCATGGAAAAATAAGGATGACTCAGAGGGAAGAACAGGAATCCAGAGAGAGAACCAAGAAACACTGAGGACTACCGGTAGTCATAGAAACAAGACCTGGTGGAATTGCCTCCCTTTAAGAAGCAATGCTGGCCACACCTGTGAGAGTGAGACAGTGGATTAGTTCCTGTCCTTGAAATCTAATCAAGGAATTCTGACTATAGTTTTCCCAACTGGATTCAGAACTGCCATGCACCATTGACTCCTTTTTACCTTCATTTCCCCCTTTTTAACAGCAATACCTACAGCTGTTGTCCTATGTCTGCCCCACAATTATAAATTGGGTGTATTGGATGCAAATAGTTTCATGAGTCCACAAATGAAGAGAAATTGTACCCCTGGTTGGATTTAATAAAATAGATTACAATGAGGAGGCTTATCCTCACCTTGACCTGATTTAGATGATGCAATTACAGGCTTTCAGTTGATGTGGTAATGGAATGAGACTTTGGGGGAGATTGAGATGGGATGGATGTATTCTGCATGTGGAAGGACATGGATCATTAAGACCAGAGGCAGACAAACTCCAAGGTGACTCTTAAAAGTTAATGTCAAATGTGACTTGCTTTCTAAGCAGTATAATATTGGCAAAGGCGATGGGACCTCACATTCTTGATTACGTTATGTTATATTGAAACTGTGATAGGACGACATCCTCTCAATTAGGATATTTTGGGCAAAAGTGATGGGATTTCAATCCGTGGTTGTTTCGTTGTGTCTGACTTCATTTTAGCATGCTTAGCAGAATGTCCTTGTCTGGCTTCAAAGTTAACTTCCTGTGTCACAGGGCCTGTGAGAGGGCAGTGTGGCAGGAACAACAGGTGGTGGTCTACCTCTAAGACCTGAGAATAGACCCTGGCCAGCAGCCAGCAGAAACAGGGACCTCAGTGGCCCCATCTTGAGTAGACCAGCTCCACCACCAACCTGAAGGAGCTTGAAGTGGATTCTTCCCCAGTCAAGCCTCCGGCTGGGAATACAGCCTTGGCCACAACTCGCAGCCTGTTAGAACCCACGTAGAAGAGACTTAAGCGTGACTGGATTTCTAACCCACAGAAACTAGGGGGCAATAATTGTGTGTTATTTTAACCTGATGTTTGTGGCACTTTGGTACGCATCCGTAGAAAACTGATACCTATTAGCCTATTTTATGTTATTGTCATTCTCCTGACCCTTTTTGTGCCACTTTTGCAGTGCCCCCTTGTGTTCTTATTTGAATATACTATTTATTTGTAATTTACCGGTATTTGTAATTTATTTGAATATATTATTTATTTGTAATTTAGTCCTCACTTCTGATATGATTTTATCTCTTACTTTCCCTTATTTTCTTTTTTAATAATTTTTATTTTTTAGGTTAACTAAACATGTTTATTTAATTTTTATTGTTTGACAGAAAGAGACAGAGAAACAAAGAGAAAGGGGAGGACCCCGAGCATTCTCCACAGCCTTATATCATCCGTTTTCAACATAGTTTCATTCCACACAGTTGGATGTTGGACTGCACAGGGCAGAAACTGGGCTAGGGGCCTCCCACATGGGAAGCACACCCCAGTTCAGCATATGGGTCTGCATTGGCCTAGGCTGAGATCCAGACTCGATCCCCAGACCCCATGGCCTCAAAGCAAGCAATTAACCTGCTGAGCCATCGCAACATCCCTTAAACATGTTTATTTTTTTTAATTTTAATTTATATTAAATTTATTGGGGTGACATTGCTTAGTAAAATTGTATGTTTTAAGTGTACAACCCTGTAATACAAGTACATCATCTGTCTATTGCATTGTGTGTTCACAGTCAGTTCTCCTTCCATCACCATATATTTTACTCCCTTTATTCTCTTCTACAACCTCCAGCCCTTGCCATCTGGTAACCAATAAACTGTTGTCTGTGTTTATGAGTTTTTGTTTATTTCTTTGTCTTGTTCATTTGTTGCTTCAGTTGACATACAATATTATATTAGTTTCAGGTAATAGAAACTAATTTCTACTTCTTAATTTCTTCTCCTTTTCACCATCCCCCCAACCTCCTCCCATCTGACAACCATCAAAATTTTCTCTGTGTCTATGAGTTTCTTTCTGTTTAGTTTGTTTATTTAGTTTGTTAGATTCCACATATAAGTGAAATCATATGATATTTGTCTTTATCTGACTTATTTCTCTTAGCATAATACCCTCTAGGTCCATCCATGTTGTTTCAGAAGGCAAGGTTTCATTCATTTTTATGGTTGAGTAATATTCTATTGTATATATATACTTCTTTATCCATTCATCTATTGTTGGACATATAGGTTGCTTCCATATCTTAGCTATTGTAAATGATGCTGCAATGAACATATGGATACATACAAACTTTCAAATTAGTGTCCTGGGTTTCTTCTGATAAATATCCAAAAGTGAAATTTCTTGGTCCTTCTTTGTCTCTTTTTTAATAATCATTTTATTTTTCTATTACTGTTGATATACAATATTATATTAGTTTTAGTTGTACCACATAGTGATTAGACATTTATATAACTTAAGAAGTGATTACCCTAGTACCTACCTGACACTATACATAGTTATTATCATATTACTAACTATATTCCTTGTGCTATACTTTACATCCCCAAAACTATTTTGTAACTACCAATTTGTATTTCTTAATTTTTTCTCCCTTTTCATTCATCCCTCCAACCCCCTTCCTAGTTGGCAACTTTCAAAATGTCCTATGTATCTATGAGTTTGTTTCTATTTTCTTTATTTTGTTCTTTAGACTCCACATATAAGTGAGATCATATTGCATCTTTATTTCTCTGACACTCCACTCAGCACAATACCCTGCAGGTCCATCCATTCTACCACAGATGGCCAGCACTCATGCCCTTCCATGCTGAGCAATATTCCATTGTATATATGTGCCACCTACTCTTTATCCATTCTTTTATGGACAGACACCCAAGCTGCTTTCAGATCTTGGCCATTGTATTTAAATAATGATGCAATGACCATTTGGATGCACTTGTCCCCTCAAAGCAACATTTTCGGTTTTTTCAGATAAATACCCAAAAGTGGGATTACCGGGTCCTTCTTTGTTTCTTGTTATATAGCCTTTGATTTAAATTTTTGTCTGGTATACTCATAATTATTGCTACCCCAGCCTTTTGTTTGTTTGTTTGTTTGTTTCCATTTTCATGAAATATCTTTTTCCCATCTCTTTTCTTTCAAACTGTGTGTATCTTTTCATCTGAAGTGTGTTTCTTGTAAGTGGCATATCTAAGAGTCTTGTTTTCTTATCCATTCAGCCACCCCATTTTTTGATTAGAGCATTTTATCAACTTACACTTAAAGTGATTATTGATAGATATGTAGTCATTGTCATTTTATTATTAATATATTTTTAAAATTTTTCTTCTTAAAGATGTCTTTTTAATATTCTTATAATACTGGTCTGGTTATAATGAACTTTAATTTTTTGGTACATCATTTTTATAATTTTTGCTGATTGTATTTTTATGTTCTGTAATATGTAAGAAGTGCGTATTAAAACAAAGTTATCAAGTTGGAGTTTCCTTTAAACTTTTTCATTGTTCAGAATAAATAAAAACAATTATGCCAGATTCATATTAATATTATTGGGTTGTGGTATATTTTCTTGTCACTTTCTAACACTTTGTAACATATGTTTTTGTATGGTTAGAATTATATTAGTCTAGTGTGGTGTCACAGAATATCAAAAAATACATGGCCTATGGCTCCACAACACACCACAAGACATTGGCCTTTAAACTCCTCACTTATCAACTAATTTGCTTAACAACCCAGTTGTAGAACGGAACTCAGTTGTTAAATGAAGGGTGTCTATAATTTTTTGTAGCATTTTCTTCATTTTTTTTGTGTTTCTGTGATATCCATTGTCATTTTCCTCTTTCATTTCTAATTTTATTTATTTTGGTCCTCTCTCTTTTTTTCTTGATGAGTCTTCTTAAAGGTTTATCCATTTTGTTCATCTTTTCAAAGAATCAGCTCTTGGTTTTTGTTGCTCTTTCGTATTGTTCTTTTAACTATTTCATTTCTTTCCATTCTGACCTTTATTATTTTCTTTCTTCTACTCACTTTGGGTCCTGCTTGCTGTGCTTTTTCTCTAAGTGGAAAGTTAGATTGCTTGTTTGAGGTTTATCTTGTTTCTTGAAGTAGAGCTGCATTGTTATGAATTTCCCTTAGGACTGCTTTTGTGGTGGCCCCTAGATTGTTGTTGTTGTTGTATTTTCATTTGTCCCAAGGTATCTTTTGATTTCTTTCTTGATCTCATTATTAACCTGTTGTTTAGTAGCATGTTATTTAGCCTTCATGTGTTGGTGTATATTTTCGTATTTATTTGTTTGTTTGTTTTGATTTCTCATTTCATATCATTATGGTCAGAGAAGATGCTTGATATGACTTCAATCTTCTTACATTTAGTAAGACTTGTTTGTTGACCTAACTGTGGTCTATTTTGGAAAACAATCCATGTGCACTTGATAAGAATATATATTCTGTTACTTTTGGGAGGGGTACTCTAAAAATATTACTCCATCTTGGTCGAGTGTGTCATTTAAGGTTGTTGTTTTCTTGTTGATTTTCTCTCTAAAAGGTCTATCCTTCTATGTCAATGGGCTGTTAAATTTCCCTGCTATGATTTTATTACTGTCAATCTCTCCCTTTATGTCAGTCAATGTTTGCTTTATATAATTTATTTAGTTGCTCCTATGTTGAATGTATAGATACTTACTAGACCTCTTGTTGTATTAATTCCTTTATGATTATGTAATGTCACTCTTTGTCTCTTATTATAGTCTTCATTTTAAAGTCTATTTTGTCTGATATAAGTATTGTATAGCTACCCCAGCTTATTTTTTTATTTCCATTTGTGTGAAATATCTTTTTCCATCTCTTTAATTTCAATGTATGTGTGTCTTTCAACCTGAGGTGGGTCTCTTGTAGAAAGTGTCCAGGGGTCTTGTTTTCCTATCCATTCAGCTACCCTCTTTTATTCTTTGCATTTATAACTTTTTTATTTTTCAATTACATTTGACATACAATATTATATTAGTGTACAACATAGTGATGAGACTTTTATATAACTTATAAAGTCATCACCCCAATAAATCTGGTACCCATCTGACACCATACATCATTTATCACAGTATTATTGACTATATACCCCATGCTATACTTTACATCCCCATGATGATTTTGTAACTACAAATTTGTGCTTCTTAATCTCTTCCCCTTTTTTATTCACCCCTCCAACCCCCCTTCCATCTGGCAACCATTAAAATGTTCTCTTTATCTATGGGTCTAGTTCTGTTTTGTTTGTTCACTTATTTTGTTCTTTAGATTCCACATATATATGGAATCGCATGACATTTGTCTTCCTCTGCCTGAGTTACTACACTCAGCAAGGTACCCTTTAGATGAGGGGTCCCCAACCCCCAGGAACTGGGCTGCACAGCAGGAAGTGAGTATCAAGTAAATATAGATGAAGTAAACAAAGTTTCATTTATATATACAGCTGCTCCACGTCACTCACATGACTGTCTCAGCTTTGCCTCCTGTCAGATCAGTGGGGACATTAGAGTCTCACAGGAGCTCAACCCTATTGTGAACTGTTCATGTGCATCATAGCCCCATCTGTGGAAAAAATGCCTTCCACAAAACTGGTCCCCAGTGACAAAAAGTTTGGAGATCACTGCTCTAGATCCAACCGAGTTGTTGCAGATGGCAAAATTATGTTCTTTTTTATATCTGAGTAATATTCCATTGTATATATGGACCACATTTTCTGTTGTTGTTGTTGTTGTTTACATTCAATATTATTTTATGTTAATTTTAGGTGTACAGCATAGTGGTTAGACATTTGTATAATTTAAGAAGTGGTTCTCCTGACTAATCTAATACTCATCTGGCACTATATATTGTTATCACCATATCATTCCCTATGCTTTACTTTATATCCCCATGACTATTATGTAACTACCAATTTGTACTTCTTAATCCCTTCACCTTTTCACCCTGTCCCAACCCCTTTTCAACTGTCACCCCAACAAATCTAGTACCCCTCTAACATCATACATGGTTATTAAATATTATTGACTATATTTCATATACTATACCCTAAATCCCCATAATTATTTTGTAATAACCAATTCGTAGTTCTTAATCCCTTCCTCTTTTTATACCTAAACCTCCAAGCCCCTTCAATCTGGCAACCATCCAAATGTTTTCTGTATCTGTGAGTTTGTTTCTGTTTTGTTAGTTTATTGTCTTCTTTAGATTCCACATATAAGAAAGAACAAATTGCATCTGTCTTTGTCTGACACTCCACAATACCCTCCATTTCTTTTGATTGGAGTTTTTAATCTATTTAAATTGAAAGTAATTGATAGATATGTAGCTATTGCCATTTTAGTATTCATAATTTTGATTTTTGCTTGTTTGTTTGTTTGTTTTGTCTTTAAGAAGTCTCTCTAACATTCTTTGTAATATTGGTTTAATGGTAATGAACTCTTTTAGCTCTTTCTTACCTGGGAAGCCCTTGATCTGTCCTTCAATTTTGAATGATAGCCTTGCTGAATAGAGTACTCCTGGCTGTAGGTTCTTGCTTTTCTTCACATTGAATGTTTTCTACCAATTCCTCCTAGCCTGCAAAGTTTCTTTTGAGAAATCAGTTGACAGTCTTAGGGAGTTCCCTTGTAGTTAACTATTTTTCTCTTGTTGCCTTTAAGATTTTCTTTGTCTTTAAACTTTGGCATGTGTCTCAGTGTGGGCCACTTTGAGTTCATCTTGTTTGGGACTATGCCTCCAGAGATGCTGGCCCTCCACTGAATACCCAGTGAGTGAAACTCAGTTGGCCTTGTATGCACACCCTCAGGAAAGCATCTGCATTTCCAGCCGACTTCCTGTTCCACTAACATAGACAGAGTTCTCGCTGATTTTCCCTGCCAGATGTGACAAGATTTTTTTTTCTTGCATGCACAGGGCTCCCTGGGCTGAAAAGCCTAGTGGGGGGCTAGCACCCCTCCCCCTTCTGTGGGAGCCTCTGCCCCAAGATGCCCCACCCAGAATTTTTTTATTTTCTGTGGTTTGGGGGTAACCCTGTTTGGATCTCCGCTTTCCTACCCATCTTGGCACGGCTTTCCTTGTATTCTTAGTTGTTGGGGTTCTGTTCAGTTTTCCGATGCTTTGGAAGGTTGACTATTCCCCTCTCTATCTGCAAAATGATGTGATCTGCAGAGGCTGCAGACACAGTCTCCACCTAATTTGTCATCTTCCCCCACTCTCTGCTACCTTATCTTCTAAATCACTGATTTGATCCTCTGCTTCATCTAATCTATTGTTGATTCCCTCTAATGTATCCTTTTTTGTTTAAGATTTTTATTTTTTATTATTTGAGAGAAAGTGAGAGAAGGGTGGGGAGAGAAGGTGGGGAGGGCCCAGAACAGTCTCCATAGTTGTACATCATTAGTTGTGACATGGTTTCATTCCACACAGGTGGATGTGCGACCACATGGGGCAGGAACTGAACCAGGGGCCTTACTCATGGGAAGCGAGAACCTTCACTGCCGAGCCATCCCAGTGGTTACCAGTTGTGCCACAGTTCCGCATATAATGTTGCACAGGCTGGGCCCAGGAATTAAACCCTGGACCTTGTGGTTGTGAGGCAAGCACTCAACTGCTAAGCTATTCCAGCATCCCCCCTCTCATATATTCTTCCTTTCAGTTATAGTATTATTTATTTATGAATTTGTTGTTTTGTTTTTATTTTGATCTGCATTTTTACATTTTCTATTTCTGTTTAAGTTCTTTCTGAGATCATTGAGCATCCTTATATCCAGTGTTTGGAACACTGCATCTAGTAGATTGCTTGTCCCCATGTAGTTTAGATCCTTTACTGGAAAGTTTTCCTGTTCTTTTATTTGGGACGTTTCTTTGTCTCCCCATTTTAGCTGCCTCCCCATGTTTGTTTCTATGTATTAGGTGGGGCTACTATGCCTCCCATTCTTAGTAGAGTTGACTTATGTAGTAGGTGTCCTATGAAACACAGTGACACAGTCTCCCTGGTCACCAGGGCCAGGTGTGTCTCTTATGTGGGTTGTGTGTGCCTCCTGTTGTAGTTGAGCCTTGGTAATTGTTTGCACGTCAATGGGAGGCACTGCCCCTCAGGCTAATTGGTTGTGAAGGTTGACTGTGATTATGTTGGAGGAACTATGTTGCAAGGGCTGACCCTACAGAGCGGGGTTTGCTTTAGTGGGGCTCTGGTGCCTGCCCTGTCTGCGCTTTGGGTGTGTCGTTCTTGCAGGCAACTAGGTGATTCTCCAGCTTGGTCTAAAGCTGCCACCAGGCATGCTAGCTCTGTGGCCTCCTTGGAGGGGACCCACTGCAGGCCAAGTTCAGCCACAGCTTGTACTCTGCCTGGGGTCCCCTGGTATGAGCCACAAAGCAAGTCACAGATGGCCACCCATCACACTGGGCTTGGAGACGCCTCGAGAGACCAATCTGAAAACCGAGGTTGGCTGTTGCTAATGTCAGGCTTAGGGCTGCTCATCCAGAGGTATATGGGACACACCAACGTCACATGCTGCTTGTTTGGGGTTTGCAGGCCTTTGAGATATTTTATGAACATCTGCTAAGATGAGCTAAGACAGACTGTTTGTACAGAAAAGCCACTGGGAGCAGTTTGGGTGTGCCTGAAAGTTGGTTTGTGCAAGGTCTCAGGGAATCACTAGGACAGAGCAGAAAAAAGATGATAGGTAGCTAGTTTGAGGGAGACATAGATATGGCATCTGCCTACATCTGCACAAAGGGAAGGGGAGGACGAGGCTGACCACATGTACTGTTTTAAACAGGACAATTCCATTTTTTAATATTTCCTGACTGCCCCATCATCTTAATATAAATGTCCATTTTTTCCTCTTTTTAATTTTTTGTAAAAAACAATGTAGGTTGTATATTTATCATAAGGCTCTATGCTAATCAATGCATGCAGTAAAACTACTCGTGTGACAAAAAAGAAAGTTCCATTTACTTTATCCAGTGAGGGCCAGGCTTCTTGAGCTAGCAATGGTCAGACACCATCCCCTTGCTTGTCGGCAGCTGTGGGAAATTCAAGAGGCGATGGCTAAGCCCCATACAGCTTGTGGAGGCAGGAGGGGCTCACTGCACAGAAACTACAGGCTCACCCAGCTGTTTGCTTCTACCAGGTTAGGAGCGTAGGATGCAGTGACTGTGAGTCTTACTGTTACTTCTATCATCTTTCCATCTATAGAGATTCTTTCTGCACTACATTCAATTTGATTCAGACATTTCAGACTTATAGTTTGACTCAACAGGCTGTTAGCAATTTTTTTTATTATAAGAGAACTCTCTGGTGGGACATTAGCATATACCAACTTTTGATAGCAGTCAGGATATTCATTCTTTTTTCTTTCTTTTTGGTGTATGTTTATAATTTTTTACAGTTCAGCCACTTCATTTCTGCATTACAGTGTTCAGTGTTGTATGCCATACAGATTTTTTTACTGCTCATGTGATATTTTATAAGTATTTTATTGATATATGGAACAAACTAGGTGTCTACATTCCAAACTTACATTAGTTTAATTGAAAAAGATAATATTTTACCTACAGAAGTAGCCATAAACAATAAAAATCTTGCAAACAATTTAGAGTCCATACAGTGAGGTGTTTATAACTACTAATGTAAAAAAAAAAGAAAAAGAAAAAAAATGAAAGTGTTAATAGATTCAGGAGAAATTAATGAGGCTAAGTTTTTTGAAGTAGTTGAGAATTTCTATGAAGCTAGCTTAGAATATATCAACAAGTGGAAGTGCAGTGTAGGAAACACTGTGAATTTTAAGTGGGTGCTACTAAGGAGACACCTGAATGGAAAGAAAGACAAGACAGCCTGAACGAGGAACTCATGACACACAGAAACAGAAGAACCTCGTGGATTCAATCAGTGGACCCTCACAAAATCTACAACTGTGAGGCAGTTGGATACATGGAGTAAAGAAAACATTTCTGTATCTGATAGATGGGTAAAGACTTCTTCTGAAATGAGCAAAAATATTTAGACTTTCAAGACTTTTGCAATATTGTAGAGTTTATTCTTTGTCTTCCAGGAAATACTGTTGCAAACAGTATGTAGTCAAAGGAAAAAGCTAGACTGTGTTGAAACGATGAGGGCTGTTAGTTGTAAAACGAAATTGTGTCATGGAGTGTGAAAAGTTTTATTATGAGATGTTAAAAAACCAAAATGTGCTGCATAAGATGACTTCATTGGAGAAATATTCAAAGTGTGATCATGGGTGAAACACAGTGCCCCTCTACGTCTCTCTAAATTTTTGTATGAGTTCTGTCACTGAAGAATAATTGTTAGCTCAATATGTTCATGTAAGAAAACTTATGGTATCCTCTTACTTTTTCTTGAATACAGAATATTACATAACCTGTCCCATTTTTGTCATCCCAATATCCCACTTTTTTCTCAAGGAAATATGGGCATCCTAGGGAGGGCTCAACAAAGAAACGATGGCCTTTGCCAGCTCCTTTGTCAGAGAGAAAGCGGCTCCTCCAGTCGCCCTGGAGCTAGACAATTCGGTTTCCCCCCATATGGCCCTGGCACCTTTTGAGTTGCTGCCCCTGGAGCTTAGAGTGAGGGAGTCCATCAGCCAGTAAGTTGGTGCATGGGCCCTTTAGGAGGAGTGCCAGGGACTGCAGCCACCCTCCCCTTCCTCTTATCCAGCCCCAATCTCCACTGGTTTTCACAGCCAGAAGTTATGGGGACTTCTTTCCCCAGCACTGAAACGCTGGGCTGGGGAGCCTGGTGTGGGGCTGGGACCCCTCCCTCCCTCCTCCGGAACCTTCATAGCCAAGATACCCCTGTTGATTTTTATTGGTCACATGTGAGTGTGGGACAGTTCCTCGTCTCTGCTTTCTCTACCGTCTCTAGGTCGCTTCTTCTACGTGTCCATGGTTATGGAGCTTCAGTTCAGCTAGATGTCAGGTTGTTCTGCAGATTAGTCATCACTGACGTGGTTCTGAGAGGAGAGGAGCGTAGTGTTTACTTACTCTACCATCTTGACCAGAAAACTGAAATCTGCTTTGTTAAGAGTGTTTAGCTCTTCTCTATTACCCGTTTGATACGTTTTTCTCCTTTGTTTTCCAGGAGGTGGCAATAAAGCACAAGTTTTTATTTTCTGTTTGGAGTCTCAGGCTTCTCGTATCTCTGCAGGGGGATGGGGGATGTTTTGTATTCCTTGGGAAGGTGGGAGTCCCCTCTGTGACCATGTTGCCTTGGTCTGGGGCACCACTCTCCTGGAGGAATGTGGTGAGTGATGGGGTTCTGACCCCAGGAGATCCAAGTGCTGTCTGCTGCAACCAGATGCTGCCGGCAGTGCTGTTTTGTGGGAGGCACGGCCTCTGTGTTCCGCTGGGATGGGTGGAGTAGGGGTGGGCTGGGATGGGGCCTGTTCAGGCATTTGTGGCTTTGTTCTCCTCTCAGTAATGGCCGCAGTCAGACCTCAGCTGCTTCACCCGATTAGCAGCAGTGTTCCTACTTCTCCAGTTCTCAGGCCTGCAGATAGTGTGCTCTGTAACCAGACACTCGCGGCTGGGGCCCGCTGCTAACTCTGGGAGGCAGAGGGGAAACAACGGGGCTCTGTGGCATTGCTTTCTGCCAGTAAAGACCGCTGCTTGACCAGAGCGGCTGCACCTCTAAGTTCCATCTCTGCCGCTGTGACTGGATTCAGCTGCAGAAAGTGCTGACCACTCAGCAGATATGCTTATTGTACCTGTTGCTCCCCAGGGCTGCAGTGTGCTCTCTGTAACATGATTCCTCCGGGGCTCCAGAGTTCCTCTGGGAGCTCTGGGCTGCATCTGGAACATCCGTCTCTGTTCCTCCCTACTTCCCTCCTCCCGTTTGTGTGCATAGCCCCACCTTCAGATGTGTCAATGCTCAGATCTCTTAGATGTGTTCATATGTTGAGCAGGAAATCCTTTGTTGAATTATACGTGTTCCCCTTGCTGTAAATTGAAGGGAAGAGACCAGGACTGTTCATGCAGCCGTGCTGCTCACCTCACTCCTCTGTGTCTTCTTGATGTATTGATTCCCTCATGATGAATTGTCTTTCTTCATCTCCAGTAAGATTCCATATTTATAAAGTTTTGTTTGTCTGGTGTTAATGTAGCCACTCTAGCTTTCTTGTTAGTATATGCACAGTGTATCTTTTTCCATGCTTTCACTTTTAACCTGTGTCTGTATACTTACAATGCTTGTGTGTGTGCAGCATATGATTGGAAGTTTTGCTTTTTTTTATTGTTACATTTATTCGAGTGACATTGGATAGCAACAATTACATGGTTTCCAGATGTACAACTCTACATTACATCATCTATGTATTGAATTATGTGCTCACCACCTAGAATCAACTCTCCCTTTATCATCTTATATCTGGTGCCCACTCCCAACTTCCACCCACCCCCCACCCCCACACCCGCCAACACACACAGGAAACCTTGCTTTTTTATCCAATCTAGTCACTTGTATCTCTTAAATGTTTGAGGATACATATTTACTGTAAATATTAATGTGTTTGAATTTAAATCTACCACCTTCTTGCTTATCTTTTGCCCCATCTATTGTTTTTCTATATTTGTCTTTATATGCCTTTGTTGGTATATTCATGTTATCTCTTTTAATGGCAGATGAGTAGAGAGATGTCAGAATTTGAGTCTTTAAGATTTATGAAACTTGAGTAGAAAAATCCCAGAAAAGAGGAACATCACAGATTAAGGCCCAGAATTCTGCATTTGAAAGGAAAGTTTCCTCTTTGAGTCTTCATCATCTTTGTGACTTTCTCAATTTCAACCAATTATTTCATCCCCAAACTCTGATTTCTGCCTTCCTATCCTGATAAGATTACATGTTTTTGCTTGAGCTCTGTTCTCCTATCTTCTACTTTAAACCAAGAAGAACCCTCCAGGAAAGATCCAGGTAAATCACCTAGATTATGAGGTTGTCCAGAAAAAATCCAACCATTGTCAATATAATGAGAATGGTTTGCGTGACATCAATGTAACCTGGCAGCCAAAGAAAATGGACTGGAATGTGCATGTGTGAATAATAATGACATCACTATACTAGTCAGTGGGGTTGCTAGACACCGTTGAGTGAAAATGTGTGCTGGGGGAAAGCTGGGATGGCTCAGCGGGTTGAGCGCTCACTTCAAAGCCCCAGGACCAGGGATCGAGTCCTGGTGCTGGCCTGTGCAGACCCACGTGCTGAGCTGGGGAGTGCCCCCAGTTCAGTTCTTGCTGGGGCCTGTGTGGGAGGCTTTCCAGCCCAGTTCCTGCCCTGCCCAGCCCTGTGCCCACCTGTGGAGTGGAACTATATGAAAAACTAATGTCAACTATGGAGACTGCTCTGGGCCTTCCCCCTTCTTTCTGTCTCTCTCTGTCTCTGTTTCTGTCAAAAAAAAAATCAATAAAATAACTCTTTAAATAACAAAAAAAGAAAATGTGTGCTGGGTAGCTGTGGCATTTAAAATGATTAAGTAAGAAGTGCAATGAATCTGCATCAAATTTTGCTTTAAGCTTGAACATTTCTCCACAGAAACTATTCAGATGATTCATAAGGCTTTGGGGGTTGATGCAATGAGTGATGTGCAAATAAATGTGTGACACAAACATTTCAAAGATGGTGGAGAATCTGTTGAAAGTGATCCACGTTCTGGAAGAACTGCACCAAGCAGAGCACCTGAAAATGTGGAATGTGTATGGGCTGCAGTTAACAAAGATCGGTGATTGAAGGGGACTAAGGTGTCATTGTCCTATGTATAATAGTTCCTGTATCTTATATACCCTTCAAAAATGCCTCTGTTTTTTATATTACATGACTGGATACTTTCCAGACAGACCTTGTATGTCTCTTTTCTCACTATTTGTCTCCCCATTCATTGTCTGCTTTGAATTATCTCCAAAGCTTTCAAATAGTTTTTTAATTATTTGTTTAATTAGACCTCAAAATTTTTATTAGAGAAAAGCTAGTGTAGGTGTATGGTTCTCAATACAAGTAGGCAGCTATAGAAATAATTATAGATATGTGTTTGCCCACATGAGATTTTTTATATTCTAGTAGCATGGAATATACTTAGCACACAGAGCTTGCTTTTGAAATTTTATTCTCTCTAAAAGACACCAGAGTTCCTGTGAGATATGACTGACTCTAGACCTGAGAAAGGGAAAATGCAAGGTGATTATAGAAAGAATGTGTTCAAAAATGATGGGTACTTGCTCTTCACACATATGTGTGAAAAATAGCTTAAGGAAATAATAATGCACAACACAAAAACTCAAAACACAAGAAAGAGAGCATGGGCATATTAATACCAAAAAAAATAGTTTTCATGAAAAGAAGTTTTTTCAGAAATAACAAAGGAAATTTCAATGTTAAGGGGACAACTGATTTAAAAAAAATTTCTACATATGTATGTACCTAATAATATGAATTTCAAATAAATGATGCAAAAGTTGACAGAAATAAAAAGATAAATTTGCAACCATAATTGGGGATTTTAAAATGTTTCTCTTTATATTTGGCAAAATAGATAGACTAAAAAATCAACAACTATACTGGAGGATTGAATGGCACTAATAATCAAATCAACCTAGTTGACACTTGTGAGACATTACATACTTGCTGACAAAATACACATTCCTTTCCAGTGTACATGGAACATTCACAAAGATGAATGACATGCTGAAGCATAAATTTAGTCTCAAGAAATTTAATAGTATTAAAATTATATAGCATATGTACTTGGACAAAAATAATTTCAACGAAATTAGAAAGCAATACCTAAATAACTAGGAAATCTCCCAAATATATGGGATTTAATCAACACACTCTAAATAAGTACGGGTCAAAAAACAAATTACAACGGAAATCAGAAAATACTTTTTTTTTATTGTTTTTAGAGGTGAGAGAAGAGGGGGCCCAGAGCAGTCTCCATAGTCGTAGTCATTAGTTGTGACATGGTTTCATTGCACACAGGTAGATGTGGGGCCGCATGGGGTGGGAACCCAACTGGGGGCCTCCCTCATGGGAGGGGAGACCCTTCACCACTGAGCCATCCTGGGGGTTATCAGTTGCACCACAGTCCAGCATATGGGTTTGCATGGGCCAGGTCAAGAATTGGAACCCCCAACCTCGAGATTGCAAGACAAGCGTTCAATTGCTAAATTGTCCCAGCATCCTTAGAAAAATATTTTTAACTGAATGATAATAAAGCATAAGATAACAAAATGTATGAAATACAGCTGAAGTACCTTGAGGGAAAATTAATTCCTTTGAATATATACATTATAATTGAAGAAAGATTTAAAATCTGTGATCTAAACTTCTACCTCAAGAAGGTAGATTAAGGAAAACAACATAAACATAAGAAAGTAGAAAATAGAAGAACAGAAGGAATAAAACTAAGAGCAGACATAAATGGAAAAACAAGTTTTTTGAAAATATTAACAACATTAATAAACTCCTAGGAACACTAATCAAGGAAAAGAGAAAATTTAGCAATAAGAAAATGAAAGAGGAAGTAGCATTACAGGTCCTATAGACAGTAAAAGATAAAAAATATTATTAATAACCTAATGCAAATAATTTAATAACTATATTTAAATGAGTATATAGAATTTAGTTTTAGACTATTAACAAATTATTAGGTAAGACTTATCATTTTCATTTTACAGATGAGAACACTGGGTTTAAATGAATTGTCCATAAATAGGCCAAAGTCAAGCACTTGCTTAATATAAGAGATTTTAATCCCAGGCTTAATTATTATAAAGTTCATGCAGCATCTATAGTCCCCTCCAGCCTCTGCTATTATGATAAAGAACTAGCATTTAGTAGATTTTGTGACTATAAAAAGGTCATGAAACTAATAATAAAGCTGATAAAACAAATTTTAAAACACTTGAAAAATACAAACTTTTACTGTATTATGCGAGTATATGTCAAAATGATTACTTGAGTGCTCTTCCAGGAAGTCTCAGCAAACCCTCACTGATGAAAATAATCATGATAATAATTTAATAAAATACTTGGCTTAAGTACCACATTCTGAATTAAATAAATTTTCTAAAATAGGCTTTAAAATACTTAATACTATAGGGGAAGCTGGGATGGCTCAGTGGGTTAGGCGCTCACTTTGCAGCGCCGGAGACCGAGGATCGAATCCCAGCCTTGGCCCGTGCGAACCCATGTGCTGAACTGGGGAGTTCCCCCAGTTCAGTTCTCTCTCTGTCTCTGTATCTCTCTCTCTCTCTCTCTCTCTCTGTCAAAAACAATAAAAAATAAATAAATAAAAATTAAAAATAAAAAAATACTTAATACTAACAAATTGTTGGAAAATTTTGCATGATTTAATCATGCATCTTCTACTAAATTACCAAGAGAAACTTTTATTTTGCCTTATCAGAAAAAAAGGAAATTTCCTATTGATCAGTGTCATACTCATTTCTTTTATTTGAGTCAGTTTATTAGTATTTTTTATTGCTAAAAATACTATTTTTAAAGCTACTATCCTGAGCTCAAAAGCAGCTAAGAAGTCATTTAATATGTAACAGATGGATGAAACAGGGACAGGCAGAAAGTCAGAATACCAAATCTCCCCGCAGTTTCCCCCATGGGTACATACACCACAAACATACACACACACACAATCTATTGTTTATGGTCTGGTAGCAGGACTTTGCCTGGACCTCCCTTCATCCCATCTGACCTCTAAAACTGGGCTCTTGCTATTTGATGGTGTTCTAATCCTGTGTATTTAAAACTCCCACTAAATGAATTAAAATGAATAAAAGGGAAAGGTGAAATCTCATGTCACTGCACACAAAGTGTTCCATCTGCTGCTAGAATCACAAGAGATTTCTGCAAGGTATGTTGTAGGTTAGAATTATATGAGGATAAACCTGTTTTCTTGTGCAGAATGTTGGAAGTTTCATGGTAAATGGAGTAGATTCTGAATGGAACCAGAAAATACCTCCAAGTTATAAAGGGGCATGTGTCAGAGGAACAGTGAAGCATGAGACTACCAGGAGCTTCAAATATCTAACAATTCTAGGGCTAACTCTGCACAGATGTGAAACCCCACTTAGCACCTCGTACTCGTAGTCTATAATCTTGTTCACAAACTTCAATTTAAGTTACACAACACCAAACAGAGACCACAAAAAACACACAAGGCAGAGAATATCAGGCTGAGGGAAAAAGCATGCTACTACCATGGATAACTCTACATAATGTCACAACTCTACATGATGTTACAAATGTTTAAGCATTTTTTTAAAATACAAGTGTTTAAAATCATGATGCTTTTGAGAAAATGAGTGAAGAATTTGCTTGAGTAGAAGTATACAAATAGAAACAAAAAATAAGGTGTTAATTGACTCCTACTAATGGAGACCTTGTTGATAACAGAGCTAATCCAAAATGGAGAAAGTAAGCTCCCTGAAACCAGCATTATTGTCTATTTTGTTTTTCCTGGATCCCAATCACCTAAAGCATGATAGGCATGGAGGTATATGGATTGGTGTGGTGGGGCATGGCACAATAAAGATTTCCCAGAGCAGTAACAACATTAGTGCAAAGAACACTGTACAGAGACTACCAGTAAGGTTGCCCACCAGCCCCCAGCTCTGAATCCCTCCTCACACACCTTCTGTCAGAGTGAACAGAGGTTTCTGCTTTCTCTTCTCCCTCTATCTACAAAGGTTCCCTCTGCTCTGTGGTGAATCTGAGCCCCAATTCAAACAAGGGCATTTTTCAGGCTACTCCCAGGTCTCTTCATAAAAATGCTTCAACTGGCAACTGCGGTGTCAGTTCAGGGAATTCCTCTGATGGGCTGAGATGTGATACAGCAAGGTTAGGTTTGGGCTCCTCCTACATTGGTTTATTCCACTAGTTCTCCTCTTTAGATCAGTTCTTCGCACAACTTTCATCACTGCTGCACCCAGAACAACCACTTCCAAAGAGCCCCTTGAAGAAGGATGACCATAAAGAAAGCTTTCATTCTAGGGACCCTCACTCTGACCACCATGATGAGCCCCTGTGGAGGTGAAGACATTGTGAGTGAGTGGTCAGTTCAGGGGTATGGATTTAGAGGGTGTGGACTTAGAATTGTGCAAAAGAATTGAAAAGACAATGAATGAGTTTGTTGAGACTTAGTGGTCTATGAAACCCCGATTTTCCTCAATCTGAATTATGATTATTTTCCCTCCCAGAAACCAAAACACCAGCCTAAAATCTATGCTTAGTTCACAGATTAAACTAAATTTCATAATGTCCATGTATCATTACAGTGTTCACCAAACTTACTCTCTAATATCAGAATGAACTAATAAATGCTAAAGTTTGTTATGGCATTAATTTATGATAATTTCTAATACTAGATATATTTCTCCAAACATATTGCTTTTTTTATCAGCAATACATGAGCCTACTACTTCTAAGCCACTCTTAACTCTTTTACAAAGCTATTACTTATCTTATCTATATGATTTCTTAGAGTAACCAGTTCCATACATTTTTTGTACCACATGTAAAGTAGGATGTCATATTTTTTGTTTCCACTGTAATTTATATTTTTCAGGTTTGAGCTCAGGAAGGAGGACAAATTTTATTGAAGATCCTTTCTATTGGGGAAATAAAATTAGCTAAATGACACTGAGCAAGTCAATGCATTACATTGATCTTCAGATACTTCATATGTAAAAAATAATTGACTCATTGTTCAAATAAAATAAGTATGTAGGTATATGTTTTTAAAAACAAAGAACTAGGGGATGCCTTGATAGCTCAGTGG
>PVKE010027838.1:0-21338 GCA_004027555.1 Craseonycteris thonglongyai | reverse complement strand
TTTTAATAGTTCACAGGAAAAACAACCCAAAAAACCTATTTATGATACGAAATGTCTTTATAGAAATCAGTCGCCTGTATTGTCTCTTAAAAGGTATAAGGATAAGATCATTAAATTAAAAGCATGAAAGATTAAAGACTCAGTGACTAAGTTAATACAGTGATGCCTTGGATTCTAACTTAATCCATCCCAGAACCCTGTTCGAGTTCCAAAACATTCGAGTTCCAAGACGAGTGGCTTTTTGGATAAAGCTATGGTCATACAGTTGATACATCCCATGCAAACAATGTGTTAGCATTCGGATTCCAAAGCAGCGTTCAGATGCCGAGGCAAAACTTGCTTGATTTTTTTGTTTGAATTTCAAGTTGTTTGAGTTTTGAGGCATTTGGATTCCAAGGTATCACTGTATCTCTTGTATGGAAAATGAAAAATAAATCTAGTTAATAGTTTAAATATATTTATATTTTTTCTCATGAAGTTTAGGAATTACTTGCTTTAAATCTGTAGACCAAATATCTATTTTGCCCTTCTATCTGGGTATACCTTTTTATTTCCAGAGCATACTCAGTGGTGATATTTCAGATGGCAAAAATTTATGTTCTGATCATGATTAAGTACTTTATATCCTCTAAAATGATTTATTAAATGATTTGGTACATCATTCTTGATTTTTTTGCTCTACTTAGATTTCACCTGGTTCTTTCAGCTATCAGAAAATATTCTGTTTTAGTTTTAGTGCCTTTATTATACCAAACTGTGTATCACACATAATGTGAGGTTTACAGCTCATTTTTAACTAAATACTCTAATTTTTTTCAATGTTCTTTGAATATTATAGAATTTTCCTTATTTTATTAAAGTAAATGAAGCATTAGGAGTCCCATTTTATTTGAAAATTTATATAGAGAGAAAACTATTCTATGCATTATTTTATTTTTCTGACCGCTGTCTGAGAAAACATTAGGGACAAAGAAACCTATTATGTTCCTTGCAGGCCCTTTCCAAATTGGTCTTTTAACTCTAAAGCTAATACCAGAAAACCAGTAAAAAGATGCCACAGGCGATTTGGAATTACTGTAAAACACCCTGGCTCTGCTGCTCACACAAATCTCTAGTGTTTTTAGGGTATTGTTGCTTGTTAATTGCTTTTCCAAACCTGGAGTAAACACTGTCAAGTCCTGGTTTTCGAAGTATATTTATGACCTGAATTCCATTGAGACTTTTATATCCTAAGAAATGTTTTAGAGCATGCTAGTTTCTAAACTTTATTTTCGAAAGTTCATAGTATTTACTTTCTGGCATTCAAAAATGATCGTTGTTTGACTATTGTGTCAATTAGAAAAATTATTATTGTATAGATCAAGCTTGTCCAGGACAGCTTTCTTTGAATGTGGCCCAACACCAATTCATAAACATTCTTAAAACATCATGAAATTTTGGGAGGGCTTTTTTTTTTTTTTTACCTCATCAGCTGTTGTTAGTGTCAGTGTATTGTATATATGGCCCCTTTTCTTCCAGTGTGGCCCAGGGAAGCCAAAAGTTTGGACCCTTAGTGTAGATAATGGTTAGTTCTAAGACTTTAACGTACACATCATCTTGAACAGTTACTCTGAAACTGACACTGGTCATTCTTGTCTTTTAAATGATTGTCCTAGCTTAACTATTTTCCTGTAAAGTCTTCAATTTATTCATTATACGTGTAATGGTTGCCAAAGATTGTTCTAGGTGAGGGTACATACTATTTGTAAACAAAACAGAAAATTCCTGCCCACTGCACAATGTTAGAAGAAAGTTGTAGTTCCCATTATGTGAAACAAACTTAAATATCTCATGAGAGTCTTTATTCTTACTTCCTGAAGGTATAAAACAAAATACAAATGGTGAAAATATGGCTTACTGAAGTTTTAATTTAATATTTAGGTTTTTGTTTTATTCCACTTTAGTTTGTAAATAAAATTAATCTGGAATAAGAAAGTATGAATTAATGAAGAAAAAAGTATGACAGTGAATTTTGTCTATTTAAAAACTTTTATTTTATCTATTTAAAAAGTAAAATTTGCTTTTAGCAGGTTTGAGGTTCTGTTTTTATATATTTCAGTTTTAGCATACTTTCAGGAAAGAACTATCTCAAGTTTTACATTTGAAGTAACTTTGTAGAACATTTATTTTATAATGACATTGTGGCAAGCACATTTGGAAGTTACCTTTTTAAATTCAAGTAATTCTCCTAGAAAGCCATAAATTATTCTACCATAATAAAAATATTAAAAAGAAACACAAACCCTCCTCAATAAAAACCTAACCTATTTATTGAGAAAGGAAATTGAGGATTGATTGAGTAAAATTTATATAGAAATTGAGTTAAAATGGATCCTAAATATATTAGAGCAATGTCCTAATTTTAAGGACATAGTGATAAAGTTAGGCTATATTTAGTTTGTTTTTGATATCAAAAGATCATAGTAGATATTAAAAAGAGATGACTGTTATAGAAACCATGAACTTCATAGGAAAATTAGAATTATTTAACATTGTGTCTGCCAGTTAGTACCCAGTAAAAAGTACTATCAACTATTTGATCATAGTTTGCAAGTTTTTCATTCTTTCTGATAAATTCGTATATACCGGTAATTTAGTGGATATAATTTACCATACTTAAATTTCTGCACTAAAAACATAACTTAAGGTCACTGAAACACATTTTCTTTTACCATGTGTATTTTGGGAAACTTCCCTTTCAGAAATAGCTAGGCTATATGGACTATATGCATTTTGTTTTGCAGTATAAACACAAAGTAAATCAGAATGAAATGCACAGCTTATTTAGCCCCATTTAAAAGTATAATTTTCAAACCATGGACAGTAGAATTTGGGGGATTTCATGCATTATCTTTAAGCCTTGTTTTAATAAAGTTTGGTTGTATTTGATATGCTTTATTTACTTCTTCATCTGTTACCCAGACTTTCACAATTCCCACAGACTTTTGTGAATTATACAAAAAGACTATATTGGTGCTGTGAAAGCTACTGACATGGAAAGATGATTCATTCATAAATGTATGCTATGTACATAGATGTGTCAACTTAAATACTGTTCATATCTGCCTCCTGAAGCCCAAATGCAGTTTGTGATAAATAGCTCAACCTAACAGATTATAATAAAAATCTCCAGATCTAGTTTTCACCTAGCTGCATTATTCAATAGACACATTATATTTCACCATTTAAGTTAATACTAAGATAATAATATGCTATTCTAAGACCTGCACAAAAAGTATTGTTTGAATTTTGATACCTGATAACAGTACATTCTAATCTATTCAAAGGAACTGCATCTAAACATCTTTAAAGGTTTCTGGGTAATCTGAGCTTTTCTTTATTGAACAGTGAAAATACAGATTAGATTATTCTTTCTTGTACCTTTTTTCTGAAGCTGAAATAACTCCCACAGTGAAAAAACATGCAAAGTATTACCTAAGATCTTTCTTTTTAAAGTTATTTTAATGATCTTCAGATTTATTTCAAATTTTAATGACAGTCCATAAATACAACTTAAGCTTTAAATTAAACATTAATTCTAATTATTAGGTTAGCATAACTGAAAAATCCACAACATTTTATTTTTATATACATGAATAATACCAGTAGATTATATTAATCTTTTATCATGTAAGTCTCCACTTTATTAATGGCAGCCTAAGTATAGACTTCAGAATTATGATGTTGTTTAATTAAGAAATCAATTTATAATTCTTTAGATTTATGCTGAAGAGTAAATGATTTTTACTTTTCCTTCAAAAGTAGTCCTAAGGAGGAATCATGGGTGAGATCTACAGCTGAGAGAGTTGACATTGTCAGGTGAACTTGTTTCTTTAATGTTTTGATTCACTAGACCCAATGTTTATTTTAATTGAAGTGTAAATTTTGTTTTTTCATTTACTTATCAAGACTTAAAGCTATAATTTCAAACTGAAATGAATTTTACCATTTCTTTGCATACATATATGCAATAGACTTGCTAATAAACTCATTGCACAGGAAATAAAGTTGTAAAAGTAAATGAATCTGAGGAATATTTTCATTTTGTTTTATTTCTTTGTACCCAAAGAAGTTAATCTTATATTGAGTATATGTATGTGCCTCGACTAGACACTCATGTCAGTATATTTTAAAGATATTTATAACTCTGACAAGGTATCCTTCTTGAATTAAAAAAAGATGCACACAACTCGTGTCTAATGATTTTCTGAGCCTCTTCCATCTGCACCTAAAAAAGCAGAAAAGTAATGTTGCTCCATGCACTGTGGACTTGAGTCCCTTTCAGATGGAGCTCCGACAGTGCTTCTTCCCCTTCCAAAGTCAGTGATTGTGAAGCTAGGTGGTGATGGGCTAAAAGGGGACATAGGATGCATATTTGATTACAAACCATAGTGAGTTGTCAGTTATCCATTCTCTTTTTTAATTTTTCATGGCCATCTGTGTGTCCCGACTTAATAATATTTTTCTTTATTCTGTCATTTGTCACCTTGTTTATTAGTCATCTCTCTCTGTTTTCATTCTTTTTCCTAAACATCAATTGTATCCTTTTGGCCTCATTTTCTTTTTATCTGCAGTGGGTGGTATCTTTTGATGTATACGTGAGGACCCTTCCTACTGCTCCTAATTTTCTGAACTTCATTACACCGATGGTATTTATTATATTATTCTAGAATCATGTGCAATAGGCTTCATTCTCACAACCCAGAGAAAAGAATGGAGTCATGTATCTCCTTGTGAGAAATGTTCTGATGTTATAGAACTTCCAGTTCCATTAAACTTGGAAATTACTGTGAAGAGTTTTACACTTGGCTTGAAATAACTCCTTTAGCAGCCTGCCATTTTGGCTGACAACTCCATTCAGAAGGGAAAGGGCATACTGCAACAGGGAGTACATTTTATTAATATTTGCCTTTTAAAAAGAACCCTTAGAGTTTATTAAGAGTAATCATAACAAAAAGGTTCAAGTTAAGCAGCTTTGACCATCATAAGAATACAAAAGCCATTTAACCTATTTTTTTTACACATACTTCATGCCTAGTGCATCTAGCTCAGGGTTTCTAAAATGTTCTGAGAACGTTAGTCCTGCTTCATGGTTAAAATTGGAAAATGCTGGGACAAAAAATTAAGTACACTTTTTGGTTACAGAACTTTGAGCCAATAACAAATAAATGTGTATTTTAAATCTCAGAGCAATATTACTCATATAGAGTATGTTGCCTCACAAACATTTATTCATGGAACTCTTTTGTTGTTGTTGTTTGTTTTCTCTGTGGAACTTGTTCTATTATAGAAAGTCTCAAGGAGGTAATTTGGAAAACATTCTAGCTACCTTCTCAATTTCTTTCTAGTTTTCAGATTTCCCATCTTTAAAGTAAGATGAAGATTTATCTGTAGAATATACTCATACTGTTTTAGAGGTCCCAAACTTCTTAATAATATGATAATGTATTTTTATGTTACAAATAGAGACTAAATCTATAAAAGTTAATTTATCCTCAGACATGTCCGAAGTTTCTTTACCTTTCTGTGACTAAAAGACAACATATATCCTGAAATTGTACGTCCCTTTATGCTCTTAGGCCATTAAAAATAGTTTTTTATCACATAAATATAAATTAAGGTTTTATTTTACATGTAATTATATCCAACTCACTAATCTTTTAATTTTATTTTAAGTTAACTATAATGCTGGAAACTTTGATGTATTAACAGGGAGTGACTCTTCTGAACACTCCCTTTATAGCTTGTATAATATTGCTGCCCTTTTTGTAATTCTCACCTCATAACCCACATGATAGTGTTTATATTATTTCAGTAGGTAGGCATTTTCATCATTTGTGGTTTTGTATTGGTTATTCTCCAATAATCTAGTCAAAGGCAAAATGTGAAAATTTTTTTTTTCTTTTGTTCTTTTTTTCTGCTGGCATTGGCTACTAAATCAAAAGAAAATGTCAAAACAAGTCAATTCCATTAGGTGTGTGGCATTCTTAAATGAAGATAGGGGAAGCTGGGATGGCCTCAGTGGGTTGAGCGCTTGCTTTGCATTCCCAGAGCCTGAGAATAGAATCCCAAGCCGGGGCCTATGTGGGAGGCTCCCGGCCCAGTTCCTGCCCTGTGCAGCCCCATGCCCACCTGTGGAGGGAAACCATATGGAAAACTAATGCTGTCAACTATGGAGACTACTCTGGGCTTTCCCCCTTCTCTCTCTCTCTCTCTGTCTCTCTATTTTCTCTCTCTCTCTCTGTCTCTCTATCAAAAAACAGTAAAAATAAATCTTCAAAAAAATGAAGAAGATAGCTAAAAGACCAGGTTCTGTTTTGTTTTGTCATTTGTGTTGCTCTTTTACTATAGGCTAGTATGTTATGAAGCTTTTGGATAGTATTATTTTAATGTGTTAAAGGCCTCCTAGAAAACAAACTCCTATACTTAACTGCTCTTGATCGTCCATTTTTACTTTCCTGGTAACAGTTGTTAAATCAAATGAATTGATGATCTTGGATCTAATTACAAAGCTTACTTGAGAATTCTGGAGAGGAAAAAATTCTTATTTTAAGCAACATGTCCTTTTCAAGCCCTTATAATTATAAACAAGGGCAGGATTTGTGGTTGGATAATAACTAGTGAAAGTGCAAAGGACCTCTGTCAATAAGCAGTAGATAAGTACTGTAAGTACCGTCTCTTTGTGCTTGAGGGAATCAGAACAGGTAGTGAGCACAGGAGCTGGATTGGCGGGGCCGGGGGTGGGGGGGGGAGGAGAAGGACAGGAGAAGGTGGACAGTGATGATTCCGTGAATGACTGATGTAGTCCTGGTGATCCCCGGTAGTACTGGAGTGTTCTTCAGATATCCAACTCGAGCATGGCAGTTTAATATGCTAGTTTTTCAACAAACATTCTTTAATGCTTTTTATAGCAAAACTACTTTGGAAAATAGAATGGCCTATATACCCCAAGAATTAAAAGGATATGTGAGAAATAGAAGATATTTTTTCTTCCTTCCAGAAGCCACCTAATATGTATTAATAAAGCCTCTGACTAGGGTGTTCCAGTGTGGGAACTATTTCTGGCATGGTTTTTGATACAAAATTGTTATGCGTGTTAAATCAAAGTAGTAGTGTAAGGGGTGTAAGTGGTGAAGGTTAATATTGACTTTTCAAGACTAGTATGAATATTAACTTTACCAACCCTTTATTGGCATTTTTATCTTACCTGAATGAAGTATGCTCATTTCTTTCCCAAATCATGTGATGAGGCAGGGACAACCCTCTTGATCATGCTTATCAAAGAGTTTATTACACAAAATAAGATATTAAAAGTCTGTTTAATCCTGTTCCTATATGATACAAATCCTAAAATTTATAGACTTCTGCTTTATTTTTAAATGTTGGTAACCATTTTTGGTACCATACAATGAATGACTGAATATAATGAGCATTTTTTCTTGAAAAGACAAATAATGGGCTTAAATAATATAGAAAAAAAGTACACTAATGTATTTTTTTCTCATAAAGTGACCAGATAATATAAATCTTATCAGGAAGGAATTCCTGAATTTGAACGTAAGTCCCCAAAAGGATCTTAGACTTACTTAATTTTTTTAAATGGAATTAAAATCTTAAAATAAAGGGAAAAGAGAGATATATAAGTATCAAGAGCTTGAAAGTTTTAGTAGTTATTCGAAATTGTTTATTCTAGCTAAACCCTTACTGCTTATCCAGGCTCCTCTTCTTTGTCCTTTTCCTCTTTTCATTTTTTTTAATGTCTGACTGTTTGCCTTTTTTATTCATCTTAAAGGTTTCAAGTGGCTTTTAACTATTAAGTTGGATATGTGCCATCCCAGATAAGACTGGTGCTCAAATAGAGCATCTTTTAAAGTTTGGAAAGCCTCTCAAATTTTTTGGCACAAATAAACTGATATTTCTGGTTGATCTTTTGTGTACCCTGTTTAGTGTTAATGCTTACTTAGCACTTGGCCCTGCTGATACTAGTTCTCATAAGTGGAAAGACTGTTAGAGAATGAGATGTATTGGAGCTGATTACAACAAGGTCTAGAAATGATGAAAAGTTGGTCATATGCCCAGTCTATTTAAATTGTATCCTCGTATTCTTAGGAAATAAGCAAAGCAAAGCAAAGAAAAATATTAAATTGATTGTGTTAAAAACTTAGTTAAGATGAGAAATTAAAAAACATAATTCTCTAAGAAAAATTAAGGAACTATTCAAGAAACAAGAGAATGGAAACTCTGAATTTAATTATAAAAGTCTACATCAAAAGCATTTTAGATGTAATTTAGAAATGAATGTAAGATGTACATCTCAAAAAGATATCTCAAAAGATGCACACATTTTTCTTTAATTTGTTGAAAATACTTAAAATTGGCTGTGAAAAGGCTCATTATTCTGTCTGTTTTAATGATTATAATTGCTTTAATGAAAATAATCACTGAGGGAAGATGATTAAGAGAAAAAAGAAAAAAAAAGGTCACTATAGGTTAGAGGCAGATTTGGTATCTGGGCTCTTGGGCATTTTTCAAGATCAGCTTTTTAATGGTGTAATTTAAAATGTTTGACTTGAAATTGCTTTACAGAATTTTTTTAATGAACTGCTTTAAATAATATCAATTATAACAACAAGTTTACTTTCTGAAAGAAGAATTACTGTGCTTTAAAGTTCCAGTAAATTTCACAGAAATGGCAAAATACAGCCAAAAATACTGCTAACATTGTTTACTACTTACTGCCATTCTTGGGCCCAGGGCTGAGAAACATTTTCAGATTCTTTGTGCTTTATCCTGAAAGAATTTAATGAAAAAGAGTCAACCCTGAGAGAGTTAACTGTCTGCTCTGCTGGGCCTTTGAAAGACGGGGAGAGGGTTGGTCTTGGGCAAATTACCTCCACCTCCCTTTCTGCCCCTGCTTCAGCTCCAGGGGAGCTGGAAATGCACAGGAGGAGTCAGAAGACCTGGGTCGAGTCCTGGCTCTGCCACTTACTACCTGTGTGACTTTGGGTAAGTTACTTAACACCTCTGGGTCTGAGTTTCAGCACAGGGTTGTTGTGAGGATTAAGCAATCTGACCAGTGGAAATGTGCTTTGTCAACTCCCAAGGTCTATAGGAGCCTGCATTGTTATTATCCTAAGATTGACCTCTTCCCTCTTCCCTCTTCTTCTGTAGTCTAGTATCCTCAGCTATGCATCTTTAAAGCAACCTCAAAAGACTTAAAGCTTTTTTTTTTTTTCCCTATGCCCTCTCCATATTGGAACTCTTACTTGTCTTCTCTGCATGCTCTAGAGTTACATACTCTAAAAATAGAAAACGGGCTGCTTAAATTAATCATCACTGTAGAGTGTGGGTTTTTAAATTTTATTTTATATTTTATTTTACTTTACCGTTACCCCTTCTGACCCTTCACACTCTCACGTTTATCCCTTAATCTTCTAAGAATTATATGCTTACAAACATCAGAGAATCTCTAATGCATGGAAATTCGAACACCAGTGTTGGGGAGAAAGATTTTTGGCTGTAGAAAGTCCCTTAAATCCTGGTACCCAGATGACTCCTCCATTAGGTAGTAAGGCTGACTGCGGAAATGGGACAATGATTGTGCTTCAATTCCTTTCTTCTCTGTGGGAAAAGAGATGGAAATAGTTCAGAGTTAAAAGTTCAGCAGCCTCACTGAAAACCAAGAGCCTTAACTTGAGTAGTCGTAGATGAGACAAGGGATGTGCTGGCCATTCCTTGGAACAATATCTGACTTGGCCTTATCTTTGCTTCTTGGTAAATTAAGTTCTACCCCACCGTCAGCCAAACTGAATTACAATACCTAATATCTTTATGGGGTGCTCAGTTTCTAGAGGCTGTATGGGGCCAAGAGAGAGAGAGAACTCATCTTCTGGATCATAATCTGGTTTCAGATCAAGGGATCTTTATGAGGGCATAAGAAGAGCTTATAGCTCTGCTTGTTCCGGTCAGTTCATCCCATCCCCCACTACCCCCACTGTATAATCTAATAATGCTGCATCTGGCTGTGTGTAAATAACAGTAATAATAGCCACTTACCTGAACTGCCTGCCATTAATGCTTAATTACCATGGAGCACAATAACACATACCCCTGTCATGATTGGATTAACTATCTTAAAGATTTTTTTTTTTACAGCCTTGAACCATTGACAATATGCTCAATATGGTTTCTTGCTGATGTAGCAGTGTCATCTTCCATAACTAAAAATTAGAGAGAAATCTTGAACTCCAGAAGTAATCAAATGCAAATTGAAACAATTAAGTACAGTGTTAAATATATAAGTTATTGGGGGAAAAATTAAATGATGATGCTCATGCTTGGCAAAGATGTAGTGAAATGAGTACTTCTGTACATTGCAGATGACAGCGTGAATTCACATGGTGCTTCCAGTTTTTTTCCAAGTCTTGAAAATGTTCATACCCTTTAAATTAGTAATCCCACAGTCATTAGTCTCTCCTAGGGAAAGAGCAAAGGAAATAATTGAATTGATGAGAGATGATCATTGCTTCATTATAATAATAGTAAAACACGACGCAACATGGAGGCACTGCAATAAGAGAATGCTAAAATAAATTATCTATCTGCTAGGTGAAATGTTACACAGCTGTGATAAAAAAAAATCATAAAGGCTGAGCAATATTTATGAAAATTGAATAAAAGCAATGTATAGATTTAAACAAGAATATACTCAAGGTAGTAGTTGTTTTAATATAGTAGTATATACAGTCTATGTGTATATGCACATATATTTTCAACTTCATAAACTTTCTGGAATTTTGTATATTTTTAATTTGAAAAAGTAAAAGCAAGCAAAACAATTCACAAGAAGAAAGTTGATCATGATAAGAGAATTTTAGTTTTTTAAATCCCCCAAATTTGCAAAAAGTATATGAAAATATGGGAGGTAAGAGTGTAAGATAAACAAAAACATCACTTCTTAATTTCTGATTTGGTTCTTTTGCCTTCAGTGAGGTTCACAGCAACGTGATTATGGTTTTTTCATGATAAAACCATGATCCTCAAAGTTGTTCCTGTCTAAAATTAATAAACTAAATACCCCTACAACTAAACCAGTGAACTTACTTGTATTTCACTCTATCCATGCTATCTACTTCTCAGCTCCTCACAAAATTGCCTTACTGATATTGTCCCCAAAACACATATACACCTTCAGAATTCAGTGTCTTCCAAGTGCTTTCAAATGCAAAGCAAATTACATTTCTCCTATGAAATGTTTATTTAATCTCTACTTACCTACCATTTATAATTTCAAGAATGTTAGTATGTAATTATGAGATTTTGTTTTACTCTTTCTCCCTGTTTTAGTATTTAATAGAGTATTAAAATATTGAACATAAAGTTAAATTTTGATATTTGAGGTTTCCTGTCAACTTATAATTTCAAATATGTGGGAATCTATGCCAAAAAAAATCTTGAGTACTTATTACATGGCTTGATCTCTCCACCCAGAACAGTGTTGGCACATTGCCTTAGAACGATCATGTGCTAGACCGTAGGAATACGTAGATGACAGTCTCTGCCCTCAAGGAGTCACAGACTAATGGAGGAAGTCCTGTTCGTCATGTGCAGAGCACAGATGGAGAGCACCTATCTCAGTCAGGAACAGACTCATAGAAGCAGCAAGGGCCTCCCTGACCATCCTGTTACAAAACAGCAACATGCCGTCCTGCACACTCTCCATCCACTTTGCTCTGCTTGATTTTCTGCATATCGTGTCCCTGCCTCCAACCCCTAATTGAAATCAGTGTGAGAACAGGGTCTTGCTCTCAGCTAACACTTCAGCTATCAGAACGGTATCTGAAACAGAAGGAGCTTTCAGTAAGTATTTGTTAAATATGAGTGACATGTACTGTGAATCTTGAAGGGCAGTCAGGGCTTAGCTTGAGGAGAAAAGGAGGGAAGTTAGACAACAGATAAGGTAGAAAATGTCTAGAGGGCATGGTAGGGGAAGGTATTGTGGTAGCAGTGTAGTTTGTAGCACATGTCAGTAGATGAGGCTGAAAAGGCAAGTGAAAACAAAGGAGGATGAGGCAGGCAGGTCATAGTAAGGAGTTTAAATTTTATTCCTCCAAATGGGGACTAGTTAAGGATTTTAGGGAGTGTCATGTTGTGGTCTTTGATTTAAGAGATTATTGCCTTTAGTACAAAAAAGGGGGTTTCTATGAAAGCAGAGAGCTGAGGGACCATTACTGCAACATGGAAGGCATGAAATGAGGATTCTTGAGTCATCAGATCTAGGCTAATGTGTATGGGCAAGATAGCCTTGAGAAAGTAAGTAAAAAGAGATCAGACAAGGGCTGGGATTAGACTTCCAGGGAGTTTCGCAGTTGAAGGGTGGGCAGAGACATTGAGAAGGTGTTCCCAAGGAGGTCAGGGAGGGGTGCTGAATGTGCTATATAAAATGCTGGAAAAGTCAAGGAAGATAAGAATTGAAAAGTGCCTGTTGGATTTGACATTTAACAAGTGACAGATAACAGTAGGATGCACTGTTAGTGGAATGGTGGATGTGTCAGGCAAATTATGGTTTCTTGAGAGTGAGTGGGAAATAAGAAAATGAAGTGTAGGCTCTGTTTAAGATCTCAGTTGTGACCGTAAAGAGGACAGAACATATAAATAAAGACTAAAGGAGCTCAGAGTGAAAACCCAAGAATGTTTACATCAAAGGCACAGTGAACAGAGGAGAAGTTGTAAAAATAGGAGTAAGGATTTAAAAAAAAAGAAAAAAAGCAGGCCACGGTGAGAAACTGGGATATAATCACTTGTTGGGTGTGTTGAGGGATGCTAGAGAGAGGACAGGAAATAAGTCAGTACAAAAATTTCAAAACGCAAGCAAAAAAAACAGGTAATCCTGTTAAGAACATTTGCTCTTCACAGTCATAGTTAATTTATAAACTACTGAGGAATATTCTTCTTCTGGCATTGAAGGGGACAGCCTATCACAGACACTTGATCCCATTCTAATTGCTACTATACCAAAATATCCCAAAAAGATCACAAAAAGAGCCTAAATAACATGGTCTCTCCCTAAGAGAGCTTAGAAAAAGAGTCTGTCTCAAAGTCCAGGTCACTGAATGTGATAACAGTGACTAAACAGAGAAGTAAAATACTATGAAATTAACAAGTACCATTTATTAATATTTAAAAAATGTATAAGTTCTTAGGTAAATTTAGGACCTTGCCTATTAACTGTACAAAATAGAATTACTTGTGTTCATCTAAATCTCAGGATACATGTCTTGGAACACATGATAGTGTGAAGAATCTGGTGTGAAAATATTTGTATTGATGAATTATACTATTTTTTTATACTTTTCTTCGCAGTAGTCATGTTCTCAGGGGAGGTAATACTTCATGTCTATAGATACCAAGGGGAGGGGACACTCAGGTGAATTTTATAAAGTCGATTATTGTGTTTTTGGTAAGCTGGTAGGATTTGTCTCGGTGAAGAAGATTGCCTCTGGATTCCTTTCTTCAATGGAAGAAAAATGAACATGTTGCTAATTGACCAGATTGTCAGCCTGGCTTTTGTATTGCATTGGTTATTAACACCAATACCTGTACAGTCACTTAGGAAATATAAAGGGCCACATAAAGACTCATTTAGCATTGTGTGTTAGGGTCTCAGCTTCTGTAACTCACTAGTATAATATTGTGGTCAAATTGCTTAATTCAAACCAATAAAAGAAAAAATGGTTATATGTTGTATGGGCATTATAAAGAATAAAACTTTACATTTGTGAAGTAGTAATAATACCTGACTTTATTGAACACTTAACTTTGGACCTGACATTATTCTAAGCTCTTTACTCAACATTAATTCATTTAAAGTATAATCGCTGCTTAATGGTAGTGTAGTCATTTCAGGGTAGTTCATCCTCAATCAAGTAGTAGTAGTAGGTGGTGGGTAGCACTGTTAATGTCTATTTTTCAGTAAGAACTATCGTATCCACTTTGTCTTATTAATTTCATGATGTATTTAAAATGTAAATGAGATGAAAAGCACTTGGTTTTTATCTATTTATACAAGCCTTGTAAGAGTTTAAATGATTAGTCTAATTCTCTCCTTTAGCCTCTGCATCCATTGGGATGTGTGGAAAGAGTCCAACATTACCTGAGCGAGACATACAATCTTTTTTAATCTCAGTTTTGTTTTCTTTCTTAAAAATAGCAATAAAAACATGCAATCTCAGAGGGTAGTTGTAAGGAACATTGTAGCTGCTCAATATGTATTTTGTTCAGTCGTTGAATAATCAAAATACCTGACACATAAGTTCTTAATTGCCATTGATTCCAATTTTTAGTTTTCCTTTAAAATGTTGGAAATAGCACCCTTCCTTGGTGTTCATTTCCTCAGAGTTATGTTTGTTAACCCTAGATTGCAACCACCGCTACCAATTGGAACTTCCAAATCAGAAGATTTGGGTATCCATCCAAATTACCCTCTCCTGGAAGGAAACGCAAAGTGCTTCTTTTTGCACCATCTTTTTCTTCAAATTAATTTCTTTTCCATGTATAGTCCCTGTTAAATTTTTCTATTTGAATGTTACTAGTATAATTCTATACTAGGACTCTTAAAAACGTAGTCCTAATATCAAAATCCACAAATCTTTTTCAAGTAAACTTTAAGATAATAGTATTCCTACAAAGTTATAAATGCGTCCATTATTTTCTTTACAAAAAATAATTTTTCTTCCCACTTTTGAAATTCTGTGGTTTGTAACAGTTCTTTCACACATTGGTGACTTCCGTCCCATCTCTGCCTCAAAGCTTTTCAGCTCATCCTATTGTGGGTGTCCCTGCTGCTCCACATCCATTGGGGTTCTCGTCAGAGCTGGGTCTGGTGTGAATTAGTGTTTAACCCTGGACAGACTTTTTCTCCTCATTTCAGTTTAGCTTTTAAAAGACTGTCATGTCCTTTATTCATAGATGATAAAAGTGAAATCTGACTGTATTGTACATTTTATACTCTGAAGGAGTTTAGAAACTCTTTAAGAGTACCATAAACGTTCCTGGTCTTACCGATTTTCTCATTAAGCCTTAATTAGTAAATGATACTTATAAATTTCTGTACAACATAGACACCATCACTGATAGCCTGCAATCCCTTCCTTTTAGTGCTGGCGGGGGGAGGTGGGGGGTTCTATTTATGTTAGCAAGCAGCTTACATTGTGTGGGAGGCTGGAGGGAGAGAAAGGAGTCTTAAATTGTATAAAGGAGTATACTTTAATGAATCTTATGGATAAATTTAGAATTTTTTAAAAAGTGGATTGTTTTTCCTTAATACGTTTCAGAAAGATACATGTTAAGTGCTTGAAAAACCCAAGGAAATCTTTTGCCTCTGTAATACAGAGACCTCACACCTTCCTAATTTGTTCTTGATGTCATGGTTCCAGCCATGGCTAAATGGAGGCAAAATGTCTTTGTTCTTGAACAAGAAGAACATAATGCACATCTAATAGGAACAAACATTTATTATATTCTTCCTTTGTGTACGATGATGAGCAAGTTACTCTCCAGAAAGTATGTTATCAAGTCCCTCAGCCAGTATTGAACATCTCAAATATATCAGGTGTGGAATTGCAGGTGATTAAAAAGGTGGTTCCTGAATTTCAATAAACCTGGAAATATTATTATAGCAAAATATAATATGTTTGGTAGCCTTAATTATGTCAGGGGATACATACTATCTAATTTTCCTTTACCTAAGTTGATGGGAATAAGTTTGTCTTCCTTATTCTTGGAGGAAAATCTTTGTGATGACTTTTTCTTCAACCATCTAACTGTCAGAACTGATTGAGGAGGTCTCCTAAGCTTGGAAAAGGATTTTTTTTTTTTTTAATTAGCTCCTCATATACCGAACATTTTGAAATTTCAACATGGGGGAGAGCCATAAATTTAAGCATACTAAGAGTAATGCTATATTTAGATAACAGCAAGATTATAAGTTACTACTCTATTGACTTACTTAGACAAATAGTTCAGAATGTGAAGATTGGAGTGCCTTCTGTTTAAAACCAGGTTATAATTGGGACACATTTACCAAGCACCTTATATAACTCTTGACCTGCATTATCTGACTGAATACCTACAGGAATCCTATGAAATACTTATTAGTATTCCAATCTTGCACACAAGGAAAACTACATATACAGGTTTAGATCCTTTAAGTAAGTTGCCTAAAATCATTGAGCCAGTACATTACAGAATAAATACTCAGTTTTCAGACTCACTGACAACACAGTGTTTGATCCGACAGTCTACCCGTAAATGGAGATAAATGATACCAGCATACTTGGGGATTTTATGGGGAGTTAAGTAATGTATATGAAAATGTTCAGACTAGCAGTAAGTTTGTACCCAATATCTGAAATATTGTTTTGATAAAGTGTTTCAAACATTTTGTTTATTCAGTCTTAGTTCTCACTAATTTAGAGTATTTTAAATAGTGAAGTGAAGATGTGTGTGCGTAGGGCTATCAGCTGATATTTGTCAAGGGGCTAGGAAGTATTTTACACAGGGTAGAAGAAATGGAAACTGTTGTTTTAACAGACTATTGTATTGCTAAAAGAATTTAATCCTATACTGAGACTCTCTTTTGACCTTCTAACTTTTACTGGCATCTACCGGTACTTTCAAGATTAAGCTACATTTTAGCCATCCATCCAGGTATTATTACCCCCCCCCCCATCCCCACCCCCCCCCCACACACACCCAGGTATTATCTTTTTAGATGCTACTCCTCCAATTCCCACTATTCAAACAAAACAAAACTAACAACAACAACAACAGCAAAATAACTAACAAATCACCAAAATCACTTGTCAGAAAACTGACACTTTCACATAGTTATTCAGAATACACCAATGATAATACTGTGCCAAAATAATATCTTTCAAAAATACATGTACTTCAACTGCAGTTACATTGAAAACTGGAGATTTAGGTTGGGGAAATAATTCTCTTCAACTATAGGAGGAACTATTAGACTTGGGAGTCGGTTATGGGGATTTTGCTTGATGTCAAACACGATGTGAGCACACAGTGAGCAGCTGCTGAAAGCGTTAAGGCAAGTTTAGATTGAACAAACAGATTTATATACTTCATCATGGGGAATAATAGCATTATGTTCCAAGCAGACCATACCGGAACTATTGTTCTGAATGCTAAGTCATATACAATAGTAAATAATACAATGTAGGAAGGAAAAGATGTTCAAGAGGATGGGGGATCTGGAAATAATAATGGCATTTGACCACTGATTCTAGGAACTGACTCTTTCAAGTCTAGCAAATAGAAAACTAAGGAAAAGCATAATGTGTATTTTAAAATCATTTAAAATATTTTATATGGCAAAGGAAACAGGCTCAACTAGAAAATGTAGGTAGAGATTCCAGAAATGCAGATTTGTATCTCCTGGGGGAGGTTGCAGAGCTGGGCGCTGCTCCCTCAGCCCGTTACCAGCAGCAGCGGAACCTCCCCTCTACGCATGTGTGATGTTAGGGATGAATTTTATACGCAGAGCTCAGATCATTGATGCCTGGGGTGCCTCGCGTTTCTAAAACTATGGCTTTGTTTTCTAGCCCAGTCATTGCTAAGGGTTTCTAAACATCAGTTATCTTTATGTTTCACCAAAGAGAAGTCATTGTAGTTCACTATGTGGACATTATCAATATGCATTGTTGGGTGTGAGTGGGATTTAAGTATAAAAATGATGTTTGCTCCCTGAGGCCATTATCTGCTCTATGATTTCAATTTTTTATTCTTCTCCTGTCAGTCTCTTGTTTCTTAACTTTAATTAAGTGGGTGAAAACATTAGCAAATGATTTTATTTCTGTATTATTGGGTATTGCAATTTTTGTTCTTATATATACAGCATGTCAAGTCATAGCTCCCCTCCCCACTCCAACTCTAAGTACTGTTTACTGGCAGAGATCAGGCCTGTATTTTATCAATTTGACATAGAGATTTTTTTTCTATATCTTTTTTAAATCTGTATTTCAGGTTCCTGTTGCATGCCGTCATTATTTGTCTCAGACGGTCAATGATATAAAATACATTGGGCTGACTGCGTTAGAATAAAAAGCGGTCTGGTGCTATGATACAGTAATTACTACTTTCAGAGAAAGAATTAGTTAAAACCATCATAAGTTATGTGATGTAACTTTAAAGATGTAAGAATTCTGTAACTTCTGAGAGAGTGAAAGGATTAACCACTTGAGATTACTGCTCACATATCTTAACCATAAAATATTCTAAAACATATTTTCCTAATTAGTAAATTAGGGAAAGGAGTTGCATTTGCAAAAATAATTTATGGGCAT
This sequence comes from Craseonycteris thonglongyai, assembly GCA_004027555.1. NCBI lineage: Eukaryota > Metazoa > Chordata > Mammalia > Chiroptera > Craseonycteridae > Craseonycteris > Craseonycteris thonglongyai. The sequence continues at coordinate 2,937 of PVKE010027838.1, read as the reverse complement.
TGACCTGAAAACATATCAACAGGTGTAGGTAGGCGTGTTCCATTATTAATCGTTATTGCTGTACTTTCACTTTTGAATGTTTTTAAATGGTTTCTCTTCATAGCATTTATTACAGTTTAAGGGTATGGTCTACAGGCAAGATGTTCAAAAAAACTAATTTCCTTACTCATTTTCTCGATTTGCCCTTTTTCTCTATGATCCAAAAGAAGAAAGATCTCCTCCCCAAAGGAACAAAAAACAGTAGTAACAATAGAATTATTTATAATGTGAAATGATTCGTTTTTGTGTAGAGATAGTTTTTTAATTTCTGAAGAAATGAAAGCTGGTGGCAAGAATCTTTCTTCTTGTGCTGGTTCTTTCATTTTTTTTTTTTTTTTTTAGTGGCTCTTCTGTTTATCTGCCAAATGCAGTTTAAGCGGTACTCTTACAACAAACCTGATTTTTAACAAAATCTATGAGTCTAGACGGTTTAATTGAAGTGGGCATGAAAGTTACTTAATTCAGCACAATGGACAACACAGACGGATCATTTGCTAAACTCTTTGTAGGTATTATCTCATATACTTTTCCTTTTAAACCTATGAATTCATTACTATTTTCTACGTGAGAAAGCAGATATAGAGAAGTTGAGTAATATGCATAGGAAATAGTGGAGTCTAAACTCAGACTCATATCTGACCTCAGAGAAAGGTTTTAAATACCAATGCTACTATAAAGGATCTCAAGGAAATCTTTTAATAGATCGGGATCTTTTGGAATAGAACTATCTCCCTATTCTGGACTTCTGGACCAGCTTTTAGAACCTATTTAAACTGTAGCTAAAACTGGCAGGGAATTTTAGAGAGGTATCCATTTTTATAAATGATATTCATTCTTTGAATATCACTATGGTATTTTAAGAAAGATAATGACCATCAAATGGTATTTATACTGGTCTCAGGGCAGAAGCCAGCCATCCATTTACTTAAAATCGATCTTAAGCTAGGTATTACAAAAAATTAAGCCAACTTATCTGAATCAAGAAATGTTAAATACACATTACATATGTGATTTAATGGAAAGAACTTTAGAGTGGACTTTGGGAGAGTTATTCTGAGTCTTCATTTCTCCATCTATAAAATGGTGAGAGTAAGTAATTCAAAGCATTGTTTTGAGGTTTAAATGAGATAAAATAAAATGCAAAATGCTAGACACACAGGAGAATAAACATTCGTTTCCTTTTTGTCTGTTCCAAGTTGTAAATATACTTAGGTGTGTTTTCTAACAGAAGAGCATCAGTGCTTTTATCATTTGAAATTTGATAGAGCTAACATATTTGCTAGTCTCTTTTTTATACTACATTCTCCTAGTTAAAATATGGATGCAGCCTTTGGTGTTCTGTTGAATCTTCTTGAGTATCCAAGCTGCCAAAAATAGCTTATTTACTTTGTATAAAGGGTAGAAGACCTTAATGATGTTAGAGGAAAGACACTAATGAATGGCACTGCGTTTGCTTTTACTGTCATCTAAACATATAATTTTCTTTCATGTTCAGGTTCAGTTGTCTCAGGCGGTTCTTTCGTTGGCAGAGTATAGCATGAAACCCTTGAGCTGGGAAGTCAGATGATTTCCTCATATCTTACAGGATCATCAGGTTCACTTTTTTATAACTTTGGAAAGACCAGAACTACAGTGAAATGTCTTACAGTTCTCTTGAAATTCTGCATGATGCAGGAGGAGTGAAAACCTTGTTATGTCAGCCATGCGTTTGGAACAGGGGTTTAGTAATTAGATTTGGGATCAGATTTTTTTTTTTTTTCTTGAATCAGTGTTGTTGGTTTTTTTCCTGTCATAAATATTTGATTTAAAAAATAGATGGACATGGCACACATTAAAAAGATGATCCTAGAGCCGCTTTGAGAGGGGAGAGTAATTCCCCATTATATTTTATTGTAAAATGACACCTTATTTTACTCAAACTTTCAAAAACAGTCTATTATAAAATTGACCTATTTTGGTTATATGTGGTAACTGTATCATATGTTAAAGCTTGAGCTGTTTTTCCATTTAGCTATAGAAGGTGAGTTTTTATTCTCAGATGAGACGTTTTAATTTCTAGAAGTCCAAATAGGGTTTCAGTTTTCTCAGTAATAGAGCAACAGCAAAGGCGAAAGGGCTCAGAACTCAGCCTCAGAGGCCTGCATTCCGATTCCTGTTTGTCCACTCACCGCCTTTCTCATAGGAGTCAAGTCCCGCAACCCAGCGGTTCCCATGTGCCGCAGAGGCTGAACTAGTTGGAGTTTTGATTCTTGTGGTTTAGGAGCTACTGTGTTTAGACGAACTAAGGAAGATAAAGGCTAGGGGATAACTGCTCAACCTGAGCCCATCTATTTTACATTACAATTTTATGTAAAATTTCCCTTGAAAGAAGAGTGCCACATCCTAGCCCCCCCCCCCAAAGAGATATGATTTTTTTCCCCCCCCAGTTTAAATCTGCTCAATTAGGTTATCTTCGATTGCCTTCCAATTCTGAAACTCACTGTCTGTTTCATAGAGATGGGCAGACGGGACTGAATCACAAGGCCTGTGTCCTGGACCCAGTGATGGTACCAACTCCTTGAGCTAATAACAGCTTCTTAGTGATCCAGACTCACTGCTCTTTACAGCAGCTTCCACTTCTGTAGTGTGTGGCTCAAAGCTCCCGCAGGCCCAGTGTGTTTTCGGTAGAGCTGTCAACTTTGAATTAGAGGGGGGGAGCTAGATGGCGGCATGAGAGGAGAACCCAGACACCTACCTGGGAAGGGACTTACGAACAAAAAGGAACCCACAGGGGAAACCCTGAGAAGCACCCTCAACTGAGAGAACCACACAACGCAGAACAACACACAAAGGTTAGAGGAAAAAGGGGAGAGCGGGAGAGGGAGGGAGAAGGAGCAGTTTGGGGACAGGAACGGAGCG
>PVKE010027837.1:0-21332 GCA_004027555.1 Craseonycteris thonglongyai | reverse complement strand
ATACAACCATTTGTGACAACATGGACAGACCTTGAAAACATCTTATTAAGCAAAATAAGCCAGACTGAAAGAAGAAAGAAATATATGACCTCACTCATAGGTGGAATATAAAACTGAAAATAACAAAGAAACAAAAACTCATGGACACAGTCAGTGGTTTGGTGGTCGCCTGGGGGTGGGGGGGTGGGGAGGTGGGGAGGGGGAGCATGCTGAGGGGGCATCGGGAGGGGACATCAAATGTAAAAAAAGAAAAAAGAAAATTTTGACACATGCTACAACATAAATAAAACAAAACAAAACAGAAATCTAGTATAGAGTTCTTTAGAATTTAAAAGAAAGGACATCCACCCATAAAAATACTCCTTAAACATTTCTTTTCTAAAGGCTCCTAAGGAGTGCTCAGATGCCTCTGTTTGAAAATCTCAGCCTAAAATATTAAAATCTATGTCCAAATCCGTTCTCCATACAGGCACCAAAGTGAACTTTCAAAAAGACAAATGGAATCATGTCATTCCCCTTCCTTAAACCCTTCAAATCTTGCACTACTTAGAATGTAATTCAAACAGCACACCAGGGCCCCTAATACCCTCTGTCTTCTGCCCTTATAACCTCACCTCTAGCCATTTTCTGCTTTGTTTTCTATTTCCCAGACCACTGACATTTGCAGTTTTTTCTTGCCTAAGCTCAAGCTGTTTTCCGCCTCAGGACCTCTGCACACCCTGCCTTCTTTGCTTAAAATGGTCTTGCTCCATTGCTACTTTCCTTCATCATGGCTAGTTATTAATACTTCTCAATCATCAGATCTCAGCTGAAATGCATAGCCCACCCAATCTCCAGTATTTAGCCAAGAATGTAAAATCCTTTACTTATTTATTGTCTATCGCACCCCCCTCCCCAGGACTATATACATCTGGATGGCAGTAGTCAGGTCTTTTCCCCCCTACGTATTCCGCAGTATCTGGCATATAGCAAGTAGTCATTTACTATTGGCTCTACAAATTAATCAGTATTAAATTAATATTTCATTCTATGATTTTCTACTTTTCATAAAGGTTGGGTATATTTTATATAAAATAGTATTTTGTTTCATTATTCACATAAATTATTTTTAAACAGATGAGATAAAAGTACAAATCATCAAGTTTACCAAAGCAAACTAATTGGCTCTCGTGTCAGACTAAGGAGATGTCCTCCGGTTAACATAGAATTCTTATGAGAGCCCAGGAGCTGAAAGGAGCCCAGGGAGACAGCCTGACTGAATTGGAATCAGAGTGGAACTATGTATTAGTGTGGGACCTTAGACACGTTACTCTGACAATTTTCTTTTCTGAAAAATGTGAAAAATAATCCCCTTGTTGGGTTGAGGTGAAGATTAAACAAGACACTATTAAAAAAAAAGCATTTGAAATAACACCTGATATATTGCAAGCAGTCATTATTACCTATGAAAACCTCCAAGTTCAGTTGACTATTTAGTACATTAAAAATTGAAACATTTTTTATAATCATTAGACTTTGACCCTTCATGTTGCTTGCCAAGTCACCCTAGTGATGAAAATCATTTTAGCGTTTGTGTTATGCTGTCTTTTCAACCTCATGCCAAAAAGCTCTGGTTATATGGAGATTCGTCAGTTACATTGGAATAGCTGCCTTAGCCAGCTATTTTGATCTGTTTCCAACTTTAACATATTTTTGGCTATTTGAAACGTTGGATTCAACTTTTTAAAAAAGAAATTGGACCTGATCTGCACCTGGCATTATTTATTACTCCAAATCATTTGAATCTCATCCAATTTCAAATCCCTATCTGTAAAAAGTGCTGGCAAGTGGAGAAAATATATATGAAACTATTGCTTGTTATAATATGCTTTCTCCTCCCTTGAGCTCTTATACTCAGGTCCCATGTCATATGTTCAAAGTTGTATGGGACATAATACTTGGTCTAATGATTGCCTTACTCACTGTTATCAAATTGTTTTCAGGAAAGAAAGAATGATACTTTTGTAATAACAATAAAAGTGAAAGAAAACAGATTTAAATTTTTTTATGAAAAATGAAATGGCTCATTACCTGAACTCATAGCAGATGATACTGGTTATGAAAGTTATATATAGAATAATGTATGCACATTAACAGACCTTATAATCTTTGTCAGACAAAGGTCTATAATTATTGTGTCTACCTTTCAACCCACCAATGCTTCAGCTGTTTCTACCAGGATATTATAAGCAACATTATTTTAAAAAAGTTATTTAGTACCCCTAGCTTGACAACTACTTATATGTAATTTTTACTTGTATGTAGGAAAAGAAAGTTGCAGAGCCATAGAATATAGACTTGAACAGATCCTTGAAAATATTCTAGCTCAACCTCCCACACCAAATTGGTAACTTCTTTACAAAGCATTCACAACTCATAACTCATTCTATTTTTACTTATCTTTGCTATTAGAATAGTTTGGGTATCGTTAGGTTCAAATATGCCTTCTTGAAATTTCTGGATATGCCCCAGAGGGTTTCACAGAATGCATCTAATCTTTTTTCCACATGACGTTCCCTAAAGGTAAGAAGACAGTGATTATATCTCCCCTTACCCCAAAATATTTCAGTGTTTGAAATATCGAATGTATTGCTTTTTAAAAGAAGTTGGATTCAGTCTGCACCATTAAGTTTCTATTTCCACATTCTTAATATTTCATGTTCTTTTGTTGGTGGGTGGATTATTCATAATTAAGAATTTATTCTTGTCCCCTCACTTAAGATGTGAAGTTATAGAAATCAAATCTACTTGGACTAATTTTATTCATCGATGATTGTCAGAATTTAATGAAGTTAGACATTCTATTGGATTGAAACAAACAAACAAACAAACAAACAAAACATATATATACACACTCACCCCTGAAACCTGCGATTGTGACATTCCTTGGAAAAAGGTGTTCTTTGCCTTTGTAATTAAGTTAAGAATCTCGAGCTGAGATCAGCCAGCACTTAGAGTGAGCCCTAAATCCAATGATAGGTTTCCTTATAAAAGACACACAGAGGAGAAGCACATGGGGAAAAGAGAAGACACAGAGGAAGCCGTGAGAAGACAGGGACAGAAACTGGAGTTTGCAACCACAAGCCAAGGAAAGCTTAGAGCCACCAGAAACTGGACAATTCAAGGAAGAATTCTCTTCCTATCATCTTAAGAAGGAGCACAATTTTATTTCAGACTTTTGCAGTCCAAGAATGTGAAAGAATAAATATCTGCTATTATAAACTATGTGGTTTATGGAAATTTATTGTGGCAGCCTTAGGACAATGATACTGGCTTTCTATCATTCTGCATTCCAAAATCTATTAAACAGAACAACTGCCAAGATAACCTGTTCTTCCTTTGTCCCCGAATAACTTTGCCTTCTTCTTCCCCCATGTATCATTTAAGACTGACGTATTTGTGATTTTTAATCTCACTTTTAATGCTTACATGGGAAAGGAGCCAAGAAATACCCTTATATTCAAGATGCTGACTAAAGCCTGGTGGGCGTAGAAAATCGTAGATGCATGATCTTGTGTTATAAGATGCTAAACACTCATAAGCTGAACATGCCATGAGAACCCCAAAATTAAAATAGGAGTAAATGTCACATTAGAGCCTCATTTCTTCTATCTTTCTTAATTATGCTCCTGGCAGTAATCATGAAGTTTAGGTTGTTAGAGATTGTGAAATTATGCAAAGAAGAATAATAATATGTATCTACAGACACAAACACACACAATTTTGTATATAATTTTATAAATCACTGATTGACTCCTTAAGAGTCAATGGGCCCGTATTAGTTTTCTAGGGTGTCTTAACAAAGTACTACAAACAGGGTGGCTTAAACAACAGAAATTTATTTTCTCACAGTTCTGGAGGCTAGAAGCTCAAGATCAAAATACCATGAGGGCTAATAACTTTGAAAGCTGTGAGGGGGAATTGTTCCATACCTTTTCTCTTCAGGGGTCTCCAAACTTTTCAGCCCGCGGGCCGCATTAACTATCAAACAGCAGTTTGGGGTCCAACTACACACTCGAGGTCCAAATTAAAAAACAAACAAAAATAGATGTTGTTTTTAATTATTTATTTAATATTATTTTATTCAGACAAAAAGGTCTCCACGGGCCAGATGAGAGGACCTCGCGGGCCACATCCAGCCCACGGGCCGTAGTTTGGAGACCCCTGCTAGCTTATGGTGTTTTCATGACAATCTTTGTCACTCCTTAGCATTTAGAAGCATCACCTCAATTTCTGCTTTCATCTTCACATGGTATTTATTGTTCTTAAGTACTATCCCCAAAATTTCTCCTTTTCATAATGACACCAGTCAAATCTACTATACTTAACTAAGACCTCGTCCTAACTCAGCTAATTCAACTAATTACTTCTGCAATGACACTATTCCCGAATAAGGTCACATTCTGAAGTACTAGGGGTTCGGACTTGAAAATATGAATTTGGGGGGATACAATCCAACCAATAACAGCCCCTGAAATTAACTACTCTTGAGGTATTCATTACATGTTCAGAATATTGCTCGTTGCTATATGAAGTGGAAAATAACATCATGATTTCTGCTTTCAAAGGATTTATTTGAATGGACATGGGAAACGATTACTGAACACATTATCATTATTTAATTTTTGTGGAAAGGTCTCTAGATACTAAACATGTTCTGAGAAGGAACAGATTTTTATTTGTTTGTTTGTTTGATTAAATATGTTACACATAAACAGTAGAAAAGTTATTTCAAAGAGATATTAGAGAAAGCAGAATTTTAAGACATGCTTGGATTCCCATCTATTCCCATGTTCCTAGCAGCATTACTCACATTAGCTAAAACAAGCTGGTTCAACTTGGGGCCCACAGGATGCATGCAACCCAGGACAACTTTTAATGTGGCACAACACAAATTTAGGTGTGGCCCAAGATAATTCTTCTTCCAATATGGCTCAGGAAAGCCAAAAGATTGAATGCCCATGAGGTAAGAGGTGGAAACAACCCACATGTCTGTTAACAGATGAGTGGATAAATACAATGAGATGTTAAGAAGAAATAATATTTAAATAGGAAAGAAATCTCCACCCAAAAGGTTGGCCATCAATGCATGCTTTGGATTAATTTATATGACCAAAAGGGGGAACTCTGAATGAAGAAAAGGGGTTATATGGAAAGTAACCTCACGGGGTGATCTGATCACAAATTTCTAACCAGGCAGGGCATGGGGGGTAGTCTTGCCCCAGGCCTGTAACTTCTAAGTGAAAGGTTTGAGACAGCCCTGTCCATTGTTCTTGTGCATCTATAGTAGGTTAACATACCTTTAAAATATTAGAAGCAATACTCCTGGAAGGAGATTTTACCCCTCAAGAAAGCACATATGGGGGAAGCTGGGATGGCTCAGTGGGTTGAGCGCTCACTTTGCCGCCCCGGGGACTGAGGATCGTATCCTGGCCCTGGCCCGTGCAAACCCATGTGCTGGACTTGGGAGTTCCCCCAGTTCAGTTCTCACCGGGGTGGGACCCTGGCCCAGTTCCTGCCCTGTGCAGCCCTGTGCCCACCTGTGGAATGAAACCATGTTTGAAGAACCAATGATGTGCAACTATGGAGGCTGTTCTGGGCCCTACCCCTTCTCTCTGTCTCTGTATCTCTCTCTCTCTCTCTCTGTGTCAAAAACAATAAAAATAAATCTTAAAAAAAAAAAAAAGAAAGCACATAATCTTGTCGAATATTCTCTATTCTAATCCTTACCTCACTTTTTTCCTCCTCCATGTACTTCTCTCTTTTATCTCAAATGTAAAAGGAGTTGTAAAACTTATTCTCTGCAGTGTTTAAGATCTTTCTCCCTAGCATATGTCATCAGTTTGGCTCAACTAAACTCTTACAAATTTTTTTTTTAATTTAAAAAAGAAGACAATCCTGTCAAATGATACCATGTGGATGAACCTTGAGGACATTATGCTAAGTGAAATAAACCAGTAACAAGCAGTCAAATACTGTATGATTTCACTTATATGAGGTATCTAAGGTAGTCAAATTCATAAAAATAAAAAGTAGAATGATGGTTAGTTACCAAGGGTTAAGGGAAGGAGCAAAAGGATAGCTGTGTAGTGGGTATAGAGTTTCAGTTTTGTAAGATGTAAAAGCTCTGAAGATATGATTCATAACAATGTAAATGTATTTAACATTACTGAACAGTACACTTAAAATAATTAAGATAAATATAATGCTATGTGATTTTTAAGACAATAAAAATTAAAAATAACTGAAGCCAAGAATTAATGCATTTAAGAACAAATTGAACATACATTCTAATGAATAAGGAGAAAATAATGAGTTGTGAAACATAAATGTAAAGGAAGGTGATGAGAAACAAAAAAGATTGAGGAAATAGTAAAAGCCAGAGGCAACTAAGGAAAATTACTCCCAACATTAGTATAGATCCTCATTCAGAAGAACAGTAGTGAAAAACTGGTGAAAAAATAAAATAAAATGAGTAAAAATAAATTCAAAAAATAAAGTTTAGTTAGTAATATTGTCTCAAAGTTACTTTCCTGGTCTTGATAATTTATTATGATAACATAAGATGTTAACATTAGAAGAAAAGGGGATAGAGTTACGAACGCCTCTTTGACTTATTTTTGCACCTTTTCTGTAAGTCTAAAATGTGTTCATAATTAAAAAAACATAATACTAGACTTTAGGAAAGGCCCTGCAGCTCAGCGTAACCTTCTGTGTCCAAATCCCACTGCTACCACTTACTACCTGTGTGGTTTTTGAACAAGTTACTAACCTCTCTGGTACTCAATTCCTCATATGCAAGTTGGGGCTACTAATAGCATATACTTCAGGTGGTTTTTATAAAGAATAAATGAATTAATATTAGTAAAGTGGCTCATAACAAGCACTATAGAATTGATAGATAAAAAGTAAATTTTTACTTAGAAGAAATGTTGGCTTAGTTAAGAATGCAACTAGATAGTCTTGCAATTGGTTAAGAAAATATCTAGAGTCTCTGAGGAGAAAGCAAGGAGAAACATATCACTTAGAAGAGGCTCAGCTTTGGACAAATTAAAGAATATTTTTTCCACTGAGGCTAGAGGAAAGAGAGTGACATGGATATGTAATAATGTGTACAATTAGAAATAGGAAATAAAAAAACTTTTCTACCTAAGAGATTCTTTATATATTTTAAAATATTGAATAACATTTTTTTTAATACATATATATATTTTTTTATTTTATTGTTTGAGAGAAGATAAGAGAGGGAGAAGTGGAGAGGGCCTAGAGCAATCTCCATAGTTGTACATCATTAGTTGTGACATGACTTCATCCCACACTGGTGGATGTGAGGCCTGGTGAGGCAGGAACCAAACCAGGGACCTCCCGCATTGGGAGACAAGAGCTTTCTCTGCTGAGCTGTCCCCGCGGTTACAAGTTTCACCACAGTTCAGCACACAGGCGTGCACAGGCTAGGGCCAGGAATCTAACCCTGGATGTCATAATTCTGAGGCAAGTGCTCAACCCCTGAGCTATCCTGGCATCCCTGAAGCAGGATTCTTAACTAATGAGAGGGAGAAAGGAGTTAAAGCATTTGGCCTATGTGTGTTTGTCATTAGGATAAAGAAACTTTCTGGAGAAGGAAAAAAATCAGGTACTTGAAGACATGCCGATAGTTCAACTCCTTGTAAATAGACTGACGATATTTGTTAGAAGGAGACCCTTATCTATGGAATTCTTTCAGCAAGATGTTCCTATTTTTAAGATTGTTTATGATAAACAGAACTAAGGTATATAGATTTATGGAACATGGCTCTCTGGGAAATGTCATGTAAGCTAAGTGACTATTTTGGTAAAAACTGGAGATATTTCATAACCTAAATGTTCCTGCCATATAAGGTGATAACACATGATATTTCTTAGAGACCTCATCTAGTACTCTGGATCACACTGGCCTGTCTAACTTAGAAGTAATAGACTGTGAGAGGTATGTAGGACGTCTTAGACCTCTCCCTGCTTCCCCTGTGCCTCTTGATAGCTTGTATTCTTGAAAGTATTAGTAAAGTTTTATACTGGAGAGAGCCTCATTTATGTGAGCCAATTTGACAGTCCAGTCCCTCAAGTCAGCTCAGTGAATGAAATGGTAGAGCAGAAGGTTGAAGGAAATTATTTGTAATAGAAAAGGAAGCCGACAAAGGCACATAGCTGGGTAGTGCTAAAGACGCAGCTGAAACTAGAGACGATGAATGGGTACTGGCACTAGTCCTGGTGGGCACGTGATTTCTCCAGTAGTGTTCAGCAACCTGAAGATAAGAACAGAGGGTCGGTGGTGCTGCTGATGGAATAGATCTTTTTAAGAGTGTAGGTAGCTGACAAGACTAGAAAATAAGGAATTAAGTGGAGAGAGAGAGAGAGAATGAGAGAAAGATTGAAGTGAGGTATTATGTGGTCAAGGTTGAATATGGAAGGCAGTAAAAACATTAAGAACTATATGGTGTAGGCCAGCGGTCCCCATCCTTCTTGACACCAGGGACTGGTTTCATGGAAAACATCTTTGCCACCGACCAGAGCAGGGGGTGGGGTGGCAGTGAGGGTGGGTGGTTTGGGGTAATTAAAGCACATTGCATTTATTGTGCACTTTATTTCGGTTATTATGACTTTATAATAATATATAATGAAATTATACAACTAATCTAACGCCACTGATGATCTGACAAGAGGTGGAGCTTAGGTGATAATTCAAGCGATGGGGAGCAGCTATAAATACCTATGAAGCTTCACTTGCTTGCCCACCACTTACTTCCTGCTGTGTAGCCCAGTTCCTAACAGGCCGTGGAGTGGTACTGGTTTGTAACCCAGGGGTTAGGGATCCCTGGCATCAGCTATGGAGCAACTGGACTTGAATTTGAATCATTGCCCTCCCACTTCGCCTAAGCAAGTTATGTAACCTTTCTATGCCTCAATTTCCTCATGAATGAAATAGAATAATACTTCCCACCTCATAGGCTTGTCATATGCTTTACATAAGATAATGTTTGTAAAGCACTTAGGACAATATTAAGTATACAATAAATTGTAATTTTTATTGAATAAATTAGTTAAAGGTAAATGAAGACATCAAGATCAAGGCTTTGATGAAGTCAAGACATGAATAGCAGAAATAAAAAACTGAGAGTATTGAAAGAATCTAAAATTGCTCAGAGAATGAAATATTAGACTTTACAATGTTAAGGATGAAATAATTTCAGGGCATAAAATGGTCCAGGATGGGGAACCAGGGTTTCCTGGGTAGCCAACATGCATGCGTGTGATGATCACTGACATTGATAAAACCTCAGAACTCTGAGATATCCGGGACAGATCACAAGAGGCAGTTTTAACATTTTTGCTTTTATGATATAAGTATCATACAGATACAACTTACCTCTAGCTCATAAATTCTTAAATCACATTTTGAAAGTTGTGTTAAAAATAGACTGGTTTGATTTTCATTACTTCCTGTGTAGTGAAAACATTGGAGATGACAGTTTGGGCTTCTCTTATCCTGTTAACCCCAGTGGATCAAGGGTTGCTGTCTCCCCATAAACAACACATTAAGTGAGGTCCACTAAGCAATGAGCCAAGAAATGCTATTTAACATAATGGAAGTTTTCATTTAAATTACATTATAAACAATATTCCATTTGTCTAATTTATGAGATCAAAGCATAATTACTCTAGCATAGTTTGTAAAGAACAAATTAGTTAAAATCACTAACAGATTTGCAGAAATTGGCTATGTAACATAATTTCAACAGAATAAGTTATTTAAACTAACATAGCTTGTTGAAGTTAATAGTAGTGCATTTGTGAACAATTCACAAAGATGTTTAATCAAAGGAAAATATGTAAAGACAAGAAATAGGCAAAGTTTAGAAATACACTAATATCAATGTGAATGACATTAACATGAGTCCCCTATATTTTAGTGATATAAATAGTCCATAAAACACAAAACTAATAATTATAAATAATAATTAGAACATTTAGAACCTATAATAGCATTACCAATCCTCTTGAACATAAGAAATTATAAATGGACAGGTAAAACTCTAATCCTAAATAATAAAGCTGCATGCTAGCCATGTAATTTCTTATAAGTATTGGTTAGGATTTTATTCAGAAGAATAATTTAATTTCTATTGTGAATATACTAAAGTGTTATTATATTGACATATAAGATGTTTTGAAAAATTTAACCTATCCTATAAAACATTAAGTATCCAAATATTTAGAAACATTGATATGGCTGAAGTTTTTTGTATAATGTACAGAGGATGCCAAAAAATGTATACAAATTTTTAGAAAGAAAAAAAACTATTAAAACTGTAATACTCAATATATACAGATTACAAAAGATGAATACAAGTCCATTTGACTTCTGCAATTACAAGAGTTACTCAAAGTGGTTATCATCAGCATCCAGATGCTTCTGATTACTGTGAACTACTTACTGTTGATTAACATTGACCAAAGTATCCATTTGCATTGCTAAATATACCATTTCAGTTTACAATACATCTCAAAGTTATCACCATTGCATGAAATTGTTAGGCATATTGGAGGTTCTGTTGCATACTCATGCTTCCATTGTCATTTACTTCTACAACGTTCTCGAATTTCAAATACCACTTCAAAATGGTCTTACACTCCTCAAACAACAACACTTCCACTACTGTCTTTGTCCTGCCTGTCTCATAGTTACGCTAACATTCATTAGAATAACGTCATCTTTTGAGTGAACATCATACTATACATTGGTGTTATAATGCAATTCAACTTCAAAAAAATAATACATAGGTAACATTCCCTAAAATGTGTATACATTTTTTTGGTACCCTGGTACATACAGCATAGTACTAATGTATAATATAGTGTAGTATTCATATATATCTTCTAGCCTAGTAATATAATATATTTATGTAATATAATTAATATAATGTAAAATAAATATAACATAGCAATATTATGGCTTCAGGTTTTATAAAATTGCAGTTGGATTTTGCCATAAATTTTCATCAGAATGGTTTATTCTTTCCAAGTGAAAAAAAGGAGTCATTTGACAGATATTTTTATTATCATTGTAGACCAGTGGCCAAATCCATTCTAGAGTTATACTGAAGATAATGTTTCTGCTGTTTAAATCTTAAAAAACAACTAATATGCTATTGAATAATCTTCATTTTAAAGGTCAAAAGGTCTTTATATATTTTTTCTTGATTCTTCTCTCACATTTGCCTCTTTAATGCAGGACTTGGCCAAGGTTCTATATTTTGACCTCCACTATTTTCTCTCCATTAAAATAAATTATTGCAATCAATGTAATGCATTCTCAGTATAACTACTCAAATATTATTTTTTTTTAAAACATAATGCAAAGTGAAGTATCTCTTTACTTTCTTCCCATTCCTGTTTTTATTCCTCAGAAGCAACCAGTGGTCCCTAGCCTTTATGGCAGCAAGGACCAGTTTTACGAAAGACAATTTTTCCACAAACTGATAGAAGGTGTGGTTCTGGTAGTAGATGGTTTCAGGATGATTCACGCACATTACATTTATTGTGTACTTTATATTATTATTATATTGTAATACATAGTGAAATAATTATATAATACCACCTTAGCTCCACCTCTGATTATTAGGCATTAGATTATCATAAGAAGCATGCAACCTAGATTCATGACATGCTCAGTTCACAATAGGGTTTGTGCACCTCTGAGAATCTAATGCTGCCACTGATCTCACAGGAGGCAGAGCTCAGGTGGTAATGCAAGTGATGGGGAGAGGCTGTAAGTACATATGAAGCTTCGCTCACTCGCCCACTGCTCACCTCCTTCTGTGCAGCCCAGTTCCTAATTGGCTATGGATTGGTACCAGTTCATGGCCCACAGCTTGGAGACCCCTGTGTTAACCATTTCTGTTTTAGTTGCTAAACAATATGCTCTATGTATTTCAGTTTTTTTGATTTATTATACAATACTTGATTTATCAATTGATTCTGCATTACCAATTTTAGATTTAGCATATTTATACTCTTTTTTTCCATTTTGCTTCCTCCTACTAAAGTTTATTGAACCATTGTCTTCCCGCTTCTGTTAAGCAATTTATTTAACCTCTCTAAATCAATACCTTTAATTCTCCTATTGCTTACATATATGACTTTAAATAATATCCCTAAACCACTGTTTCTTGTTCTGTTAATCTTAGGCAGAATCCCTAACTCACCACTTAAAATATTAAGATATTTGGCTCTCTACTCTTTCTTCCACTTTTCTTCCATCCCATTATCTTTTCCACATCCAGTCTTCTATCACCTACCTTTTATTTTTATATTTTCAAGGTTAACATTTACCTTCATTCTTATAACCACAGCTCACCTTTCTTACCTCTCCACTTGTGGTTTATTCTAGAAATATATAGCATCAGTGCATATAGCTTTTAGTAAGCGTCCAGAAATAAAGGGGACATACATCCTTACCTCTTCATCCCTTCCTGCTCTCTAGAATGCAGATATGATGACTGAAAATCAAGCAGCCATTTTAGAGCCTGCGCTGGAAGTTACATGCCAAAGATGAGGGGAAAAACAACATTGAGGGAGCACCCCAGATTTTTATCCCTGGAATACTAGATGTATTAGTGCTAGACTAATTATATCTAGATTTCTTTTGGGGAAGGAGAGACAATTTCCTAGTTTGTTGGCTCAATGTTATTTTGGGTTTCTACCATTCAAAGATTAATCTAATCCTAACTAATACAGTGGAGAGTGCATGACATGATTTACTCATTTTTTAAGACTTAATTAAAATATCACTCAAATAAACCCTGCCTAATTATGCTTCTGCAATCAGATTTACTGTCTCAGCTCTAGAGTATATTTTTCGTGGCCCAAGAACCCTGTTTATTGTATTACCACTATTACAGTTCAGCACATAGGACATGTTGAACATATTAGGTACTCTTTAAATATTTGTTAAGTGTGCACAACTTTGTGACCCTTATGATTTTGTGGCTACTTCTACTACAATGTATATAATTTTCCCAAGCCTTTTTCCCAACTCAAATTGTAACCTTACCCATAACCATACATGGGTAAAGCCATACATGTCATATCATCTACCATGTTCATTTATATATAGTATATGTCTGACAATGCTGATGAATAAAATGCTTTAAAAGGAGAATAAATTTAGTAATATCTAAAAACTTAAATTTTAAATAGAAGTATTAAAATTTTGGATGTCATTAAATCAAGACTGCCATTAAATGTAGTATTTCCCCTTCCCCAATGACACTAAAGCAGTTTAGTGATTCTGTCTTTATTAAATGTCAGAGAACATATCACGATCTGACTTTGAGTGATTTACTGAACTTCCATACCTCAGTTTTTCATCACTAGTGTGGGGTCAATATCTAATGCATTTGGCATCTTGGTATGTGCTTAACACTTGTGTTCAGTGAATGGTAGCTACAGTTCTTAACTAGGACTAATAAGATACATTATGTTTAAAATTTAAAGATTTAAGGTTTATGTACACTAATTTATTCACAAATTTTTTCTTGGTAATGTAACCATGATCTAAATTCTGAGGATACAAAGTCCATGTTCATTCTCCAGGAATATAGCCACTAAACAAAAAATTACCAATGTGATGAGTGCTATGGAGGGGGAAGAAGTAGTCAAGAAGTAAGTAGGCTAGATCATGCGGAGTTTGCAAGTCATGGTGAGGATTTCAGAAAGCAATTGTAGGGCTTTAGGAGAGTATGAGGACGGTTTACATGAAAAGATTACTCTAAAATGATTACTCCTCCCTCAGGCTCTTGGCCTCCTTGCCAATTAGTTTCTACTCATCCCTTGAAACTCAGCTCTCAAATGAAATTTTCTCAAGGAAGCCCTCTGTGGTACCCTAGGTTACATCTGGCTTTTCTATTACACACCTGCTCTTTCTCCTTTAGAGATCACAAATATAGCAGAATAGTTAATAATATTTTTTTTACGTTGCATGTAAATAAGACTTAAAAACAAATTATTCCATATGTATCAATCATATTTTCTACTTAAATTCTATAATTTTAAAAACACAAC
This sequence comes from Craseonycteris thonglongyai, assembly GCA_004027555.1. Classification (NCBI taxonomy): domain Eukaryota; kingdom Metazoa; phylum Chordata; class Mammalia; order Chiroptera; family Craseonycteridae; genus Craseonycteris; species Craseonycteris thonglongyai. The sequence continues at coordinate 7,193 of PVKE010027837.1, read as the reverse complement.
CACTTCTATTATATTTTAATTGAATAAATCCAACTTTTACAATATCTTGATTTATTAAAAATTAATATATAAACGGGCATAATTTTAACTATATAAAATCATAATTCTTACATACGTTTAACATAAATTTTTAAGACATTTAGGTAGAAGCACTATTCTAAATTATAACACATTTTATTTGAAAGAAGAGACTGAATTCACATGTCAGTTATTTAAGAGTCTATTTATAATTTTAAATATTTTCAAATTTAACATTTTTAAGACTAAATGTAATTACTAAAATTTTCTTTGAAACTTTGATAATAGTGCTAAAATCTTTTTAACCTGCTTCTCTTTGTTATAACACCTAGCATCTTTTAAATATTTAGAAATCTATCTTGAACATGTTTTTCTCATATGTAAGTCAAACCAATTGATTTTTTTAGCAACAAAAATCATGTTGTGGGTGAAAGAGAAAGGAGTCTGATGTATTCATCCTAAAATGGAAAGGTTTGTGTAAATGAGATGTAAAAGGTTATGTAAATGAAGGAGGTTAAGACCCAAAAGGTTACAACACAGTTGGATCATTCTCATTACAAAAACATTAACATAGACAAGTACAATCTGCAGACCAGCTAAATCCAAATTGCACGACTCTACCCAAGGGAACTGAAACAATTTTGATAGTTTCCTTAAACATAGAGCTAAACAATTTGAGTTTGAAAGGGTTGCTAAGTTATTTAGAAGAACTGTTTAATCTTTAACAATAAAATATTAAACCAAAGAGAGTTTTTGATCTATTACTTATTTCTAGAGAGCAATAAATTTATTATTCACATATTCTGAATGAGCTTGCATCCATCACTATGAGACAGTCAATCAAATTCATCTTGAAAAATGAAATAGCAAATGCATTTAAATTCAAGAAACCAATATGGGGCAATTGACTATAATTAGAAATGTTCACTGGGATGAGGATGACTAAATTCATAGAGTCTTCAGAACACTAAAAGTTAAATGTCAGAGTTGGAATTTTAGCATCCTACTAAAAAAAAAAAATGAGATGGGAAACAGTTTGTTGAGAGAATGAATAAGTAACTGAGTGACTAGGTATGAGTGTGTTTATGTGTATGTAGAACCACAGTTAAGATTACCAAAGGAGTTGTAATTCTTCCTCCCTCCTACCAACCCCCCACTATAATATTAGAAACTGATATTACAGTCTTGGGTCACCTAACAATGGAAACATATTCCGAAAAATGTGTCATTAGGCAATTTTGTCATTGTAGAAACTCTTGGGGGCCAAGATAAATAAAGAAACCTGAAATTAAATCAAGCACAAGAGAAAATGATGTGGTCAAGAGACAGTGTAAACGTGAGACATATGACACTGTTGCTAGTAAAACATGGCATACTGTTTAAGGGGAATTTTTTTTTTTATAATTAGAAAGAGTACACTTTAAAATAATGATAAAAAATATAGTATAGTAAATACATAAACCAGTAACTGTCATTTATTATCATTATCAAGTATTATGTACTGTGCATAATTGTATGTACTATACTTTTATACAACTGGCAATACAGTAGATTTCTTCATACCAGCATCACCACAAACACATGAGTAATATGTTGCAATACAATGTTATGACATCACTGGGTGATAGGAATGTTTTAGTTCCATTGTAATCATAAGAGACCACAGTTGTATACACAATTTGTCATTGACCAGAACCATCATCATACAGCTTGACTGTATTCTTCATCTTTAGTTCTCCTAAATACCTATAATCTTGTTTTTATATAAATTATGGAAAATTGTTAGGAAAGACTTGAAAAGTATATGAGTATGCTCTAGTGGTATAGTATTAGGAAAATTTACTTTCTGAAACCAAGCTTTTAGGGAGAAGCAAAAATTTTCCTGACACCTACTTGAATAGACGTTTGAGCAAATAACATCCACAGTTTTCATTCTTATAAACATAAGTCAGTGAATCCAAAATAAATTATACTTGCTTGTGAAACAGGTCTTTTCATCATTAGCTTGAAGCTTTAAAAAGATGGTACTGGGGAAGCCGGGATGGCTCAGTGGGTTGAGCGCTCACTTTGCAGCGCCGGGGACCAGGGATCGAATCCCGGCCCTGGCCCGTGCGGAACCATATGCTGAACTGGGAGCTCCCCCAGTTCAGTTCTCTCTCTGTCTCTGTATCTCTCTCTGTCTCTGTCAAAAAATAACTAAATAACTAAATAACGAAATAACTAAATAACTAAATAAATAAATATATTAAAAAAACAACAATAAAAAGATGGTACTTCCTCAAATGCAATTAAATTTGATGCTCTGAGCTTACTATAGCACCTTCAACTGGCTTCTCCTCAAGGAGTGCCATATTGACATCACTGGCAGGCACTCTTGCCAATTTAATTAATACTTTTGACTGCATAATCTTCAAAACAGTATTTCTAAACTTAACCAAAGCACTTGCCATTATGTGAAAAATTAGCATATTTGGTTGCCTTCACTTTTCTAACAACAGTACTTGAACAGCTACCAAGGGCAGAGCACTGGAGTCTGTGCCACAGGCAGGGTGTGGTGAATGCTGAAAGTTAGATTGAAAGGCTATGGGTGTTCAGTAAAGAACATGTCCTCTCTTCTCCTACTGCAGTAATCTGCTTCCAGTGACCTGCTTTGCTTGTCCCGTACCACTCCAGGTGTCCTCCTTTCTTGGCTACCATTGAACCCAGCACAGACTTCAGTTTTTCTGAACCTTCAATTTTCTAACAATTTTTTCTTTTTACTATTTCCACTCTGCAAATTCTCAACTAATTATCTGAATACTCTATCACCATTCCACATTTAGGTGTATACCCAAAAGAAATATATTCTATGTGAACAAATATACGTATATTCACAAAAAGACACACAAATATTCTCAGCAACTCTATTCCTAATAATCTCTGTCTGGAAACAACTAAAGAAGAACATATGAATTGTATTATATTCATGTGATATAATATGGCAATGAAAAGTTAAACTACTGAATAACTCATACATGTAATGTTGAATATAAGAGACCACACACAATAATAACACACTCCATGGGTTCTATTTATGCAAAGTTAAAAAATGGGTAACATTAATCATTGCTATGAATAGTCACAGTAGTGTTTATCTTTGGGGAACTATGATTGGAAAGGGACATGAGGAAGGGATGATTTCTACACTCTTTTGTATGTATGATAAATTTCAATTTTAGAAGTTTAAAAATATACAAGGTAGATCCATATGTATTGATGTGGAGAGATATCCAAGTTATGCTGCTAACTTAAATAAAAGAGTTGTTGGAGGGTACATAAAGAAAGAGTCCATATGTGTTAAAAAAAAAAGACTATCTCATATATGTGTGTGTGTGTATATAAATATATATTCATGTGTGAATGAATACATACACATATACACTTACACACATACAAAAGAAAATAAGAGAATGAGACACTTGGTTTAAATTTTTCCCCATAAATATGAACTATTTTCATAATAAAATTATTAATAAAAAATTTAATTGAATATTTGTGTCACGTTGAACTGAAACTATAAATTAATTTAGGAAAATAAGTCTATCTTCCAGTATTGTTTTCCTAGTCAGAAATATGGAATGTCTTGCCATGTGTTCATCTCTTCTTTTATAGCTCTACTCAAGATTTTTAACTTTCTTCCTATAAACCCTGTGTGATTACAGAAAAGTTATTCCTGTGTGTCATATATTTATTTATCATTGCTCTTATTAATTAATTAAATTATTTATTAGCTATATTTCTCAAAATGGAAATCTAACCTCTCTATTTTCTTATTTTCCATTTACTTCTAACCTGTTCAACCATAATGAAGCTATTCAGGAAGAGATTGTCAGCAGCTGCCAAGTATAACAGATGGCTTCCATTTTTTAGCATGACACTTTTAGACAGTTATTAATTCATTGAGTCAATAAATATTTGTTGATCACTTGACATATACTAGACATAGTGCTATCCACTGTAGGTTCAAAGGTAAACACAAGCTCTACTGTAAAATTGCTTATATTTTAATTGATCAAACAATAAATGAATACTACAATGCATGATTCTATGGACAAACATCAAAGGGTCATATATCCATGTCTGGGTTATTAGAAACCACTTCCCAGAACAGATGTTGTATAAGTTGAAACCTAACTCTTATGAGGAAGATGAGAATGATGAACATTCTAGACATAGGTAAGATTATTTAATAGCCTGCAAAAGGTCAGAATCAAGAGAAAGAACAGCATATGTCAGTCCATGTAAGGAAATATAATTTGATATAGCTGTACTGTAGAATTTCAGGTAGGAAACTATAGAAAGTTAGGCTATAGCAATAAGCAGAAGACAGTTATGAGAACTTTAAATTAAAGGCTTTAATGGCATTCCATGGAGTTTGGAGATCAGTGACAAGCCATAAAAGGTTAGAAGTCATAAACAAATAAAAGTGAGAAAACTCGGTAATTAACTGGATGTCGGAGGTAAGAATTGAGAGGGAGTCAAGAATGAAAGCAAGGTTCTGACCTGGCAAACAGAGTAAATTGTAGCTCCATTGACTGAAAGCAGACAAACAATAAGAGCAGTTTTACAAGGATGGAAAGTGATGCGATGTTGACTTTAGTTTGACAAAGGTGGGCTTTGAGCTGCCTGTGCACTATAGTGGGAGGAAGTGGGATGTATGGGCCTGGTCTTCAGGAACTGTATTTGAGAAGGCCTGCTAGATTTGAGAATCACGAGCATTTGGTAGGTGAAGACACACAAGTGGATGAGAACACAGAGTATAAGAACATAAACCAACTGATTAAGGGACAAACTCTGTTCAGTCAGATTTGAATATGCATTTTGCTTTTGCCATCTGCATGATCAAGCTCACTAATCTCTCTATAAATTGAGACTAGTAATGGAATCTACTTCATAGAATTTCCTGAAGATTAAAATATCATCGATAAAAAGCATTTCCAAGTAAGAATTTTATTAATGTTGGCTATTACTATTATTGTGGTTGTTGTAAATTTGAAGATGAACTCTGATGACCTAGCACCTTTAAAAGGAAAACAAAAAAGAACTGCTCATGAAAGAATCTGAGAAAACATAGCCAGAGACTTGGGAGGAAAATCAGGAGGACATAATGTCACTTAAGCCAGAGTGGGGAGGGGGAGGAGAAAGGAGCATTTCAAGATGAAAATATAGACAACACTTTTTAAAATGCAGTGATTAAAGCAAGTAAAATAAGGCTTTATTTAGCCTCAAACTCTCTTGGAGAGCATAGATTCACTGGTGCGTTACAAACAAAAGCCAGATTACAATTAGGCTGAGAAATGAATAGAATGTGGAAAAATTGAAGACAGTCTTTATGGTCATGGAATGTGAAAAAAGAAAGATGATAGAGAATGATAGAGGGGAAAGAAGTTTGACTGGTTGTTAATAAAATGAGGGATGTGGTCATTTAAACACTGACAGAAATCTTGTAGTGAGGTGGTTGTAGATATTGAAAAGAAAAGATGGGTGATAGTGAAACCTTAAGGGTGAGGTGGGAGAAGTTGGATCCAGGACACAGGAGCAGGGAGATCCTTGACCAAGAGGGACAACACCAACCTAAAGGATGGGAGGCAAGAGGAAGGAGCAGGAGCTGGGAGATTTACAAATGCAGTGAGAAGAGTTTGAGGAAAGTTTCATCTGATATTATTTTTTTCTCTGTAAATTGAATGCTCAGAGTGAAGAGTGAGACAGAAAGATCAAAGGCTTGAGCAGAAACAAAATTTGAAAAAAATTGCTATGGAAATTGAAAGAGGGGACCAATTAAAAAAACTACCGTAAGGAAGTTTTCCAGGTAGCTTTGTGGACCTCGTTTTGTTGAAACTGTTAATTTATCAGACCATCAGCCTATTGTTTGTGCTAATTTTCTTCAGAAATACTTAGTAGTCTAGGGAGGAGAATGGAGATCGTAGGCAATGAAATAGACTTAAACTTTATTTTTGTGGGTGAATACAGGGGAAGGGGAAATGGCATGAGTTGAGAAAAATGGCAAGAAAGGGATTCAAATGTTGGAGTATGAATAGAGAAGGAAGTGAAGAAAGGAAGGAACTAGGGCTAATAATAAAGAGAGCAAGAAATTGTTGATCCTGGTGAGGGTGTGAAATAGTGGTGGAAAGAACTAGAAGAATAAGAGTTTGTGATACAAGATCAAGTTGTGAATATTTCAGAAATGGAGTGCTATCTGATGAAACAGGGTCTGAGTTAGAAGTGTGAACATGTCTACCTGAAATGGGAACAATGTGAAGATCGTTGTGTAGAGAAAGCCAGCTAACACAAAGCTAGGCTGCTCTCCAAAAGACCCAGTGATCACTGCAATTGCCCTCGCTAATGACAGGAATAGGGGTAGAAAGAAAGATGCTCAGGTGCCAAGACAACTCACAGGGAGGTCCAAACTTTTGGCTTCCCTGGGCCACATTGAAAGAAGAATTGACTTGGGCCACACATAAAATATACTAACACTGATGATAGCTGATGAGCTAAAATAAGAAAAAAGTCACACAAAAATATCCCATAATGTTTTAAGAATTTCTGTTAGGCCTCATTCAAAGTCATCCTGAGCCACAAGTTAGATGTGCATGGCTTTGAATGAGGCCCAACACAAATTCTTAAAATATTATGAGATTTTTTTTTGTAACATTTTCTTTTAGCTCATCAGCTATTGTTAGTGTGTTTTATGTGTGGCCCAAGACAATTCTTCTAATGTGTTCCAGAGAAGCCAAAAAGTTGGACCCTGCTGGTGTAGAGGGTGATACTGTAAAATATCATAAATGTCCAAGGAGGGAGAGATGAGGAACCATAAGAGTGTGGATGTGGCATTGAGGTAAGTGAATTTTGAGCCTATCCCCCATCCTCTGCATGGTATGAGACAATGGGTGACACCCATTTAAGAAAGATGGTAGAGAAGCTGGTTTTCAGTGAAGGCCAGTGAGTGGCATCAACTGTCCATGCAGAGGGTAAAGAGGTAGGAGAGGTGGATGACATAAGATAGCCATCATAGAGGGTGGTATAGAAAAGTCTTGGAGGTGTTGGGGAAGAAATATGATGGAACAGAGGAGAAGCCCTTTCAACATCACAATGAGAATATGGAAAGCACCACACAATGGAAGCCTTTAAATTAGGGG
>PVKE010027836.1:0-21332 GCA_004027555.1 Craseonycteris thonglongyai | reverse complement strand
GCATCATGAGGGTGGAGCTAAAATGAATTGGATTAGTGTCCTTATAAAGGAGATCTCATAGAGCTACTTAGTTTCTATAATTAGAATACCAAAAGAAGGCTGTGACCTGGAAGAGGGCACACATGCTGGACCATGCCTGTGCCAAGACCTCAGATTTTCAGCCCCTAGAACTATGAAAAACACAATTCTGTTGTTTATAAACCACCAAGTGTGTGTTATTTTGTTTTAGCAGATCAAAAAGACCAAGACAGTCAGTGATGTTACACCCTATTATAAATTTACAATCCTTTAGCTCTGACTCATCTATGATTCTGTTCTCACTAATAAAATATAAAAACCTGCAGCTCACAAGTGAGCTAGAAAGGAAGTAGTTAGTACCACAGAGGAGTGGAAGTTTAAAAAACAGATTGAAATGTAAATTGTACTTAACAGTAACTATTGAGGAGTTGCTGTAATAAGCCAATTTTCTGCTATTTTAATCTGCACAGGAAAGACCATAGGTTCATTAATTGGTGAGTAGGCCAGGACATGTCTTTCATACTTAGTGTGAAACATATTGAACTAGCAGAGGAAGTACAGGGATTTGAGAGAAAATAGAGGGATTTGAGGTTATATCTTATGTATTACCACCTATACATTTTGTTTTGACCCGGAGTTAACTTTGATTCTAATTTGCTTTTTTAACATAAATTTAGCAAACCAAGAAAAAAGCACTCTTTCTATTACATATGATTTTCTTTGTCTATTTTTTTTATATATATCAATTTAGCTGTTCCTAGTTGTGATTGTCTTTTATTTACTCTGGTTGTAGGTTCTGTTTGTTTGTTTGTTTTTGCTTTTGTTTTTAGCTTTGTGGTTCTGTTGCTTAAAATTTATAATAAAATTGCAAATTTGCAGATACTATTTATATTAATTTATCTGTTCTATGCTCAATCTTATCTCCTTCTGATATTTTAATTAGATATGTTATACTTTTTAATATAGTCAAACAGGTCACTAAAAACTTTATGCATTCTTTTTCAGTGCTTCGTTTGTGTTTTAGTTTAGTTTCTACTTAATTTAATTGTTCATGTTCACTGATCATTTTTTCTTAAATGTTCAATCATCTAATAAGGATACCATATGAAATTTTTCTTTACCAATATTCTATTTCAATTTCCAGAATTTTAATTTGGGGTTTTTTTCTTTGCTTTCTTTTTTCCTATTGAAGTATTTTTGTTTTTGTACTTCACTTTCAAAATCTTTACTTGACTTTTCAAATATCTGGTTTATGTTGGGGCCTTTTTCTATTGGCTTATTTTACTCAGGGTTATATTTGACATTTTTTAAATTTTTGCAAATTTAGTAATTTTTTAAGTGATGGGTTTGTACATGCAATTTTATTGAATATGCTTTTCGGTATCCGCTTATACAAAGTATTGAACTTTGTGTGTGAGGCAGTTATTATGTTGACTGGTGGGATTGATCTTATTGAGGGTTGGCTATAGGGTTCATTAGTTCACATTTTATATAGAAGGTATGCTGTGGATAGATGCAAGTTTGAGTTTTTTCTTGTATCTCTCTTGAATACCCAACATGTCCAGGTTCTCCCCAGTGTGGCTGACTAGAACTAAATTATCCTCTAGTATTGGATGTTCTACATACTTTCTGATTAAAAAAAAATGTGGTACTCCAAAAGTTCTTTGATGCCAGTTTACATAATTTTAGCATACACATGATAAAATTATTATTTAGTCACAATCTCTAGGAAACCTCTATGTAGCATTTTCTCTTCTGCAGAAACTAGCCTAAATTCCAGCCACAGCAACGAACCTCTCTGTGATCTCTATTTCCCCCATTTAGTAAGAACATTGCTTTTGGTTTGGGCTCAATATCTTTACATTGTAGCTTATAAAGTACCAATTAGAATAGTGGAAAGAATATGCAGTTCACCTTATTTGTATTTCTTATATAAAACATGACATCCCTGACATGTTCAAAACCTTAAAACATTAGTTCATATATGTTTTCCTGTTCTGCAATTATTTGTTACAAGGCTAAGTCATATACATATAAGTCATGAAAAAAAACTCAGTATGTGATCTTTTGTTTAATCTTCACAATGTGTCTCCTATTTGCAGCAGCTTAAGAAAGATTAAGAAAAAAGTTATGTGAGAGTGTTAGTGGGTGAACTCAAGTGAGAGGGCTACTGGATGAATTCAAGTCTGTCTGACCCCAAAATTCATAAAATATCAGCTTTTTGTGAAGTAGATTTTTATTTTACTGTTTTGTTTTGTTTTTACTATTATGGTTTGAGAACAATTTCTTTTTTTTTTTTAAGTATTTCTCTTAGATTGGATGAGGTAATATGTTTAGATTCAGTATAAAAGAGATTATCTAAAGTGCACAGTGTTATTATAATTACTTTTATAACATTTATAAAAATATTTTTCTGAATAAAGAGCTAAATAAAGGTGCCCCATAAACATAAGCTTGTGTTGTGTTTACTTGCTTATGTGTCTGGTCTTGCTGTATCCCTTAATTACAAGTTTAGCCTTGGCAGCCAAGATGAATATGAAATCATGTTAGGACTCCAATCTGCCATTTCCCTTGTTCTTATGCCAGTCAGGCTAGTTCTAATTGGGAAATAAATTTGCAGTGCCTTCATGAAGATACCTTGTTGGAATAATTGCTATAATTGTGAAATTTACAAAAAGATAAGTGATGCCAAGCAGCTAAAAGAAAATTAAGTAATTCATGTTATGAGACTTCAGAATTAGAAAGAGATTGCTTCTTCTTTTTTTTTTTTTAATCATTCATTATGCTTTTGTTAAAACAATACACAGATGGAAACAGGAATTTGACAAATACCAGTATTCTGATTAATGATCAAAAGGCACACATAATATAAATCTATTTTGGAACATACACATAAGTTGACAATATTTTTATAACTTTGAATACAAAATATATCTGACATTTGCACTTCACAATTTTTCTTTTCTTTATTTAAAGATTTATTTTATTGTTTTTGACAGAGAGAGAGAGAGACAGAGAAAGAGAGGAGGAGGGCCCAGAGCAGTCTCCATAGTTGCAGGTCATCAATTTTTGACATAGTTTCATTCCAGACAGGTGGATGGCCAGGCTGTGCAGGGCAGGAACTGGACCAGGGGCCTCCCACATGAGAAGCACACCATAGTTCAGCATATGGGCCTGCATGTGCAGGGCCGGGATTCGATCCTCAGACCCTGGGGCTGTAAGATGAGCACTCAACCCACTGAGCCATCAACCCACTGAGCCATCCCAGCATCCCTTTGCAATTTTTCTGTGAAAGTCTATACTTTCTATTAGTTCATTTCCCAGAAGAATTAGATACAATTTAGCATGACACTAAAGACACTGATGCTGTCTGTAGAGGCTGTTAAATGGTACACTTGATTAGGTGAAATTTAATTTGTGCATAATAAGGCTGAAAACATGAAAATAGAAATGCTAATTTAATGTTATACATACTATTATTATTAAAATAATAAAACAATTTTACACAACCTCATAATCTAGGTTTACCTCTATATTGACCTTTAGTGGATGGTACAACTAAGTGGTCATATTTTAAATTGTGATACTTATGTTTTTGAACTGAATTCTGATCTATACAAAAGCTTTTGTGAATCACCCCTGAAAGATGGATTAATAAACTGACTAAATTCAGATGAAACATAAAGACATTAGGCCCTGTCTCAGATAGTCCAAATTTGGCAGAGCGAAAAATCATTGAATAAGTATGACATTTCATGGTGACTTAGTAAGCTATCAAATTCTAAACTCATATATTTTTATGTTAACATTACTTAAGACAGACCTTCAAAATCCCTGTTTATAAAAGAAAAATGGGTGATCTTTTTCCAGTACAAATTGGTTTTAGTTCAACAATGAAAGATGACATTTGATTACATTTTCAGTTATATTTTTTCTACTTCTGGTCATATGAAGATAGATAGAAATATAGGTAGATGGATCATAAATAGACAGTTAGATAGACAGAGATTGATAGTCTGATGTCTATTATACCTATAATCCACAAATGACATTTTATTTCAGAATACATTATGTTAGAAATAATTATATAATATTTTCCTATTGAAGATCGCTATTTTGGAGTACCAGAGGTCATTTAGTGCAACTAGTTCTTTCTAAAACTGTATCATTTAAACAGTTTGCCTAATATATTTGAAAGATATAAAATTACCTCTAAAACTCTGCCGTGTTTAATTATACTTAAAACATTTAAAAATTATTAAATATTATCCATTTCTCAATATATTGCTTCTAATATGTTGCTTATTTTAGGTTAAATATGACTTCTTTTTCCAAATAAACCATCTGGATATATTAAAGGATAATATTTCCTTAAGAAACACACCAGACATAGAACACTTATCTTATATACTGAACTTGAAATATATGAAATTAAAATAAATGAGTTGGATAACATGATATTTCTAATATTATTAAAATAAAAATAGGTTTTATTTACTAAGTCAATCTCATAAACTACAAGTTCTATTGCATTAATTAGGCTGCTTCAGTTTTTGTTTATTCAATTGTGGATGTAAATATACTTAAATAATGGAAGACACAGGATAAACAGAATTTGTTCCAACTAATAAGTTACATGAAAAAAAACCAACTTTTATTCTATATTTTAAAAAGCAGTGAATTTGAGTATAGTTATTTATTCATGCTTGTTGATTTGAGAAACAATGAGTTGTATATGTAGTAATTTTCTATTGCAGCTGTATAAAAATTTATACAAGAGCTTAAAACAATTCAAATGTATTATCTCATAGTTCTGTAGATTAGAAGTAAGACACAGATCTTACCAGGCTAAGATCAAGATGTCAGCAAGGTATTTTTTCTTGCAGGGGGCTCTGGGTAAAATCCATTTCAAACTCACACAACTTGTTGAAGAATTGAGCTCCTTGCAATTTTATGACTTGCAGGCTTTAGCCTGTAGGCTGTTTTCAGCTTCTAGGAGTCACTAGCATTCCCTGATTCATAGTGTTTTTCTTCTACCTTCAGTGTTTACAATGGCTTGTGTCTGTCTCATGCTTCAAATCTCTCCTGCCTCTTCTTCCATAACATTTGACTCTTGTGCCTTTCACTTGCACTTTTCAAGGCCCATAAGATTATATTTATTCCATCTGAATAAACAATAATAATGTCCCTATTTTATGGTCCATATCTTAACTTCATCTGCAAATTTCCTTTTTACCATTTACTGTAACATATTGGTATATCCAGGAACTAGGGTGTGGTCATCTTTGGAGGGCCATTGTTCTGCCTACCACAATAGGTATATTTTATTTTCTCTGTAAATACAGTGAGCATTGACAGCGCTATTCAAAATATTGTGCAGTTCCCCTATACTCAAGTTAGTATTTCCTTAAAATAATTTATTTTTGGCTCCATGTGACACTAACCTATTATATAATGATGGAATTATTTTATGATAATAAAAATGATCTCACATTATTTATGGCTGACATTCAGAATGTCTAATTTTTTTCTCTCCTTTATTATTGGTACCTTATTTCACTGTTCTGAAACTATGAGGTCATTCATTTTCTACAGGGATCCAAGAAAGAACCTTTGCTTTATTGCTTTAATATACAGACTTGCCTTTGTAGCCCATGGTATGGTTGTATTTCCCAATCTTTACTCTGATTGTTGCCTTGTCTTTTAAAGTTTAGTAGAGTAAATTACAGATGTTAATGAGGTTTATATTTTGACAAATAAGGCTATAACACATACTGTGAAATTACAAATTTTCATTTTAATCTAGTCCTTAAAATGCCACATAATCCACACCTAAATATTTTGTAAAATAAATGAATCCTAGTTCTCCATTTATTTTTATGTTACCTTCATTGTCCTGGAATATTTTTCTATTGTGATCAATTATTTATTTACAGTCGTGTGTTTCCTAATTAGTGGTGATTATTAATGTGTCTCTTCCCCTCTCCTCCTTTTCCTCCTCCTTCTTTTCTCCCTCCTCTTTACTCTTTCTCTCCCCCTCCCTCCACCTCTCTTCCACTCTCTTATTCTCTCTCTTTCCCTCTTACTTTTCCTTCTCAGAATTTTAAGCATGGCATTTATAAATTTGTTTGGATTATTAAAGAGATAATGATTTTGAGATTCAATGAGAGCAGTTCATCTATATGCACATTTTGAAATTCCTTCTTGCATCAGATTACCCATTTACCCAGTGAACAATTATTTCAAATCACTGTATGATGGTTAATGACTATTGTACACAGATATTCTGGAAGACACACTTAGAGTGTCTTCTGTTTCCACAACACTGGATCACTTAAAATGTTAGGGAATTTTATGGACTGAATTGTACCACCACCCACCCAATTGGTATGTTGAAGCCCTAACCTCTGAATATAACTATTTAGAGACAGAGTTTTCAAGAAAATAATTAAGCTTAAATGAAGTCATAAGGGTGGAGCCCTAATCAAATAAGATTAGTTTTCCTGTAAGAAGAGGAAGAGACACAAAGAATATGGGAGCACAGTGGAAAGGTTATGTAAGATCTCAGTGAGAAAGTGGCTACCCACAAACCGGAAAGAGAGTTTTCTCCAGAAACCAATCCTTCCAGAACACTGATTTTGACCTTCCAGCCTCAAAAAAACTGTGAGAAAATAAATTACTGTTGTTTAAACTACTAAATATGTTGTGTTCTGTTACAGCATCCTAGATGAATAATACATGGAATGAATCAGTTAAATGTCCTCTCATTTCAAAATGTTTTGAAAGATAACAACTGCGTTAAAGGCAGGTGTTCTAACTTTGTGTGCAAAAGTAAATTTTAATAGTCTCTATCCCACTGTAATTAATATGCAATTGGCTTTTAAGATATTAGTATAAAATACTTCAAAAAATTTTTAAATAATTAACAACAGTTTCAACACAGCTTTTAACATGAAGAAAGAAATGTGTGGAACATACCTAGATTTTTATAGACATCAAATATAGACATATTTAACTCCAGTTTTGAGAGCAACCTTCTAAGGAATTGCACTAAATTATCTAGCAATTATATGCAAGCTATTGAACTGATATATACAGTAGATTTTCCTGAGGATGAAAATATTTTAAAAATTAGAAAAAAAGTTTAAAATATTCATTAACTGTTTTAATATTTTATAAGTAATTGTTCTTGTTTTATAGAAATGATACCATAATGTAGAGTCACCAAACATTTTTTAAAAGAGAGAGGGATTCACAGTGATAATTCTTACTATTATGTCTTACCCTGTGTATTCTTTTTCTATTGCTGGTATAAGAAATAAACTTAATGCCTTAAGGTAAAACAAACTTATTATCTTACAGCTCTGGATGTTAAAAGTCCAACATGGGTGCCTCTGGACAAAAACTAAAATATCCACAAACCTTCATTTCTCCTGGAGAATGCATTTCTTTCTTGTCTAACGTTTAGTAGCTACCTACATTTCTTGTCTATTGAACCCTCTTATCTGTCTTGTAAAACAGTTAGATAATAACTCTATGACCCTTCTGTTGTCAATTTCTATCTCTAACCACAGCAAGGAAATGTTATTTTATTTTAAGGATCCATGCAGTTATCATTGGGATTAATAAAGAGCTGTAAATTTTGAATTTTAAAAATTATGCTTATTTTTATTAGAATAAAATACTGGTATCAATTTTTTTAATAGAATATTTGATAAAAGACATTTGAGATATTTTCCAGTTTTATAGCCTATGTCTTTAAAAACATGAGACAGTGTCAGTCCATAGCTATTCATTTATTTCAGATAAGCCTTTGTTTAAAACAAAACAAAACAAAACAAAACAAAACACTCAAAGCATTGTTGATTTTGTTCATGCACTAAACTGAGTCTAAGCATTCTCATATCATCTATTTTTCTATCATCTAGCTATTTATCATCTATCTATCATCTCTCTTTCTTTCATCATTTATCTATCATCTTTATTGATCTATCTATCATCTATCATGTATCTATTTGTTGTAGGTTGTTTCTCCATAATTTTTTAAAATTGTTTTTGACAGAGAGAGGAAAACATTTTTAAGTAATTTACCAGATAGGTTTATTATTAACCATGTTAAATTCAGAGATACTTTTGGAAATTACTCCTCCCTTTTTTAAATTTTTTAATTTTGAAAACTGCCCATGTGATTATAAAAATAAAAAAGGCAGAAATAACAATGCTTAGCCTTCCTGAAAGCTTACCGGTACTAATTATCCCTAGACAGATTTGAGAGGTGTCTGGGAAATTGACCAAATGATCATCTGATTCACAGAATTCACATAAGAACATTCTGCTTTTAGTTGTTCTAGCTTCCAGCTGATGAGAGAAATGGATTTAAATGACCCCATTGAAACAGGTCTTCTATTCAGTGAATTTGTTACACACAGTTATTATTGTACCAAACCCGCAGACAGCAGTTAGCATGAATTGCTACTTTATTCTCACAAGAGTTGTGGCTTCTAAGAAAAGAATAAAACCATTGGGGATGGGAGGTGGGGAGGGTAGAAAGAGATTGAGAATCACCTTCTAAGTGTATCTGGTACTTTGAATTTTCTTCATTGAGTACTAAACTTGTTTTACCCTAAGAGTTATCATTGTGCCTCCTCTTCTGTGTCACTGTTATCACTTATGTACTCTAGAAGGTAGTGTTTTCCTAAAAATGTCCACATTAGTATTATTTATTCTACATGTTCTTTTTACAATGTAACTGGGGCCCTCCTTGTAATAAGAAATTTCCCTCACTGTGAATTGGAGGACAATGTTAAGATTATGGCAGAAGTGACACAATGTGACTTGACAAAAAAGACAATAAAGCTTTCACCTGTTTTTTGGAGAGCATAAACACCATGCCAGGAGGAAGCTCAAGTCACATCATGAAGAGGCCCTTGCAGACAGAAAAAGAAACCCAGTGTCAAAGCCAATCTAGTGACTTAGCCATTCTGCAAATGGTTCAACATGCCTCAGTGAAAACATCTTGATGATGCTAAATGGAGCAGAAACGAGCTGGCAACACTGAACTCATTCTGAACTATAAATTCATAATTATAATAAAAATTGCCACTGTTTAATGCCAATACATTTTAGGTGATTTGCTATACAATAGTAGATGACAAGAACACATATATTAAAAATATTTCTATTTTTTGTTTATGTCTGTAAGAATAGTTTTGTAATGTGACAGCAATTTTTTTTCTAATTTTTAAATATCACTTAGCTTTTGACATAACTTTTCTCTTTATAAAAATTTAAAATAGTATTTGTCTTGATTTAACATGAGAACATATATCTTCGTTTCTACCCTCAGATTCTTATAATAGGTCTAGAAACAATGACATCTTCAATGTCCATTTCTTAACAATTTGTAAATTCTTAAAACTACAGAGGGTCCCTAACTTACGATGGTTTGACTTAAAACTTTCAACTTAAAGATAGTATGAAAGTGGTAAACCTTCAGTGGAAACCAAACTTTGAATTTTGATCTTTTCCCAGGTTAGTGGCACACAATACAATATTCCTGTGATGCTGGGCAGTGGCAGCAACAGCTGCAAGCCTCAGCTCCAAGTCATGCATGCGACAGTCACAAGGGTAAACAACTGATGCTCTACAGCGGTGTCCAAAAATTTTGACTTCCCTGGGACTCATTGGAAAAATTGTTTTGAGCCACATATAGAATACACTAATACTAACAATGCTGATGAGCTAAAAATAAAAAAAATTTACAAAGATCTCATAATGTTTTAATAAAATTTAGAGTTTGTGTTGGGCTGCATTCAGAGAAGCCCATGGGCAGTAGTTGGACAAGCTTGCTCCTTAGTTTACTGTGTTGATAGTGTTTTTGGATGTTGTATTTTGTTGTTTGGAATTCTATCATATCTACCAAACACCTCTTGTGTCTCCTGATTCTGGTGAGCGGAGGAAGGCAATTACTCAAGATAATTGCCAAACTGTAGGCTAATGTAAGTATTCTGAGCACCTTTTAAATAGGCTAAGATAAGCTGTGATGTTCAATAGATTCTGTCTTGTGGTGGTTTGTTACACAGTAGTAGATGACAAATGCCCATAGTGTATTAAATGGATTTTTGGCTTGAAGTATTTTCAATTTACTATAGATTTATTGGGCCATAACTCCATCACAATTTGAGGAACATCTATAGTTTAGTTATCTTGTCTTCTTCATAATTTTAATAAATATTTTTTTCAGATGCATTTTCTACATGAACTTAAGAATACTAAATAGCCAATAATCTTTGGGAAAATATAGCATTGAATGAAAAAAGTCAGCTTTTTCCAACTAAATATTTATTGAGTATTTACTATGACCACAACACTGATCTAACTACTAAGAAATGAGCAGTGGTTAAAATGAGAAAAATCCATACCCTCTTGAAACTTACCTTGTAGTGAGGGTCACATAAAATAAATGAATAGCAAATAAGTGCCGTGTGTCGTATTGTGATAAGTTATATGAAGAATTATAAAGTAGGGCAAGAGGGTTAAAAATATAGGTTAGAAAAAGGTAATTTTAAATATGTATTCTAAATTTTGCATTATGGGTTCATAGAATTACTGTTTCTATTCCACAAAGGCATTCTTTAGGGAAATCAAGAGGAAAATGTGCAAGGAGTAACTCCAGATTTTGTCCTATGTGTCTCCACTAAACATCTTCAGTTAAGTTAGGCCTGACATTAGGCTCCTTGTTATATTAATAGATTTCAGAATGATGCTCAATGTTTAAAAAGTGTAAGACAGTGATAGAGAAGCTAGGATAGCTCAACTGTAGAGCACTTACCTCTCCATTGTGAGGTCTGGGGTTCAGTTCCCTGTGAAAACCGACACGCTGCACTGCCATGCAACTAGTAATCACCAGGATGATTTGGTGGCAAAGGTTCTTGCCTCCCATTCAGGAGGCCCTGGGTTCTAGTCCCACCTTGTATGGCCCCAAAATGTCAAATAAAACCATCTTACAACTAATGATGTACAACTATAGAGGTGGCTCTGGCCCTCCCCTTCTCTCTCTCTTTCTCTCTCTCTCACCTCTCTGTTTCAATCTCACTTTCTCTCAAACAGTAAAATATATCTTAAAAACTTTAAAGACAATAACTCCTCAAATTAAAATTTTTCTCTTTATTATAGATAAAATAAATGAAGCCCCAGAAGGTTAAATCTCTTGCTCAAGCTAATGCATTACATCCATGTAAGTGGTGCTAGAACTTAGATCTTTGACTACTAATTTGTTGTGCTTTTCACACAAACACATTACTTCATTTTCACCTACAATTCTCAGCTGCATTTTTCATAAGAGATTCCATTAATCCTCAATGATTGATTGTGTATTCATAGGGTTTTCTAGATTGACTTTCTACCTTTGAAGCTTACTAGTTCAGAGAACCAAATGGTTGATTGATTTTTTCCTACTAAATTTACTTGATGATTCATTTAATTGTCTGTACTGATTTTTGTTTCTGTATAAGTACAAAACTAAGTTAGTGAAAATAATACTGTCCAAATTCATAGATCTGATGTTTTCTATACTTTAAATATAATAAAGGCAATTATAATAACATGGCCTGTGCATATTTAAAATTTGTGATTATTTCACTAACAGGATCTCTATCAAATATCTCATTCGATTAATCATTTTTGGGATATGGAAAGCAAAATACTGAGATATGAAATTATGTGAATACATTTAAATAGTTATTCATCATATTGACTTATTCAGGCTTTTCAATTTTCAACTATTTTGCATCATCTTTTGCTTTAAAATTTTATTCACTTGCATCTTGGATATTACAATCATATCAGTATCAATGCAGTCCAAATTATGTTCACTAAAGCAAGTTTAGAAAATGTACGTAATTTTTCTCTATTGAGGTGCTCACAGAATGTATTCACATACAGAGGTTTATTTAGCAAACATTTATTTCAATATCTATGGGCTTAATGTAAACAAGTTGTTGCTTTAACAGGCCTTGCTGATGAAGGTATAGTCCCAAGCAACTTCTCTAGACATTGGTGACCCTTTTGAAAATTTGGACATACCTTCTGAATGACCTCCAGCTACTGACTCCATTTTGATACTGTTGATGAACTGCATCCTTGGCAAGCCCGGAGTTGCCAGTATTTCCACTCTGGATTCTTTATGTACGAGAAGATCATAATATTTCTCACACAACACAGACAGTGGTTAAACAAGAAGATGATCTTTGTTCCTCTCTGGCTGCCCACTCCTTCAAGCCATCTCTCCTCAATATTTTCTATATTTGTGACCAAGCCAGCAAGCCTTCCCTTTCCCAGCTGCCTCACAGTTTTGAACGATTCTCTTAGGGCTTCTCCCTTGAATTAGGAATGGGAGCTTGCTGCATCCTTCATCTATTAGGAGAAAAGATGAAGGGCAAGCCTGGCTTCTAATAAAAAACATGCCCACCCTCTCATCCAAAAAAATGGTTTAGCTCTTCTCAAAGTGTGAAGGGGAGATGCTTTGTTATTCAGGTTCTATTAAAATGGCACGTCTCTTGGAGAACCTGGGATGGCTCAGCGGGTTAAGCACTCACTTTGCAGCCCCGGAGACCAGGGATCGAATCCCAGCCCCGGCCCATGAGGACCCATATGCTGAGCTGGGGTGTGCCCCAGTTCAGTTCTTGCTGGAGCCTATGTGGGAGCCCCTGGCCCAGTTCCTGCCCTGTGCAGCCCCGTGCCCACCTGTGGAGTGAAACTATATGGAAAAACTAATGCTGTCAACTATGGAGACTGCTCTGGGCCCTCCCCCTTCTCTCTGTCTCTCTCTGTCTGTCAAAAACCAATAAAAATAAATCTTTAAAATAAATAAATAAATAAATAAATATAAAATGCCACCTCTCAATAAACCTAGGCAGTCAGCTTTCAGCATCTGGTGAGTCTCTGAACTTAAAAGTATGGGATGTATGAAGGCTGTCTGGAAAGTATCCAGGCATGTAACCATTCTCACTATATTGACAATGGCTAGATTTTTTTCAGGACAGCCTTCATATACATTTGTTTTTTGTTATGTTCCTCAACTATCAGTTTTGGAAAAAATTAGGGGGGAGGGGGAAGCCCTTTAGTACCTAATGTCATCTAGTGTGTATTTGTGTTTTTTTTCATCTCTTCTTGGCTTTTTAGTATTTTAAACTTGTAATAGATTTCCCACACTCACAATCACCTCATATATACCAGTTATTTTTTACTTTACTAAATGAATCCAATAGCTATTTTTAATGCCCATTACTTTCTTGAATTTTACAGATTAGTAAAACATTTCATCTACATTTGCAAGCAGCTTAATTTCCAAGGGAGTATACAATTGTAAAACATAGATTAAATCTAATAAATTTTAAGGAGATTAGAAGCAATACATGTGTTGAACTCCCAAACATAATACTTATATGAGTCCCAAGTCAACTATAGGTATTTTTTTGTAATAAAAGAACAGTTGCTCTAGAGCTTCTTTTATCCAAAAATATAGACAATTCTAAGGGAATAGTAAAACATAAATAAAGCCAGTATTTCAATACTTATTTTAATCAATAATTCAAGATACCAATATAAAATGTAAATATGATTCAGATTTATTTTATTCTGCCAAAGAAGTTGCTTTTTAAAAATATAGTCATAATGTTTGAGTCTTGTTTCAAGTATTTTTACATATACAGAGGGTAGAAGATTTCCTTTAAAGAAAAATATACACAGTTTTTATTTTTATTCATCCACTAATGGATGTGCATGTTCTGAATTTAGACTATGTTTTATATTACAAAGAAAAAAAAAAGCTTTTTAATCATAATATTTGAAAAAACTTTAGTTAGTATAATTTTCTGAATTTATTTTGCTGTTTGACTTTTGTTGGCTTGTGGATTTTCTTTTAATATCTTTGAATAAGAATATTTTGAAAGTGATACAAATTCTTATGACTTTATGAGAGAAATAAGCATACTAAGATTTTCAGACCAAATCTGGCCCTGAGCTGTTTTTGTAAGTATTTATTGGAACATAGCCAAATCCATTTATTAAAAATTGTTTATGACCATTTTTAGGCTGTAATAGCAGAGCTCAGTAGCTGTGACAGAGACTGTATGGTTTGCAAAGCCCACATTATTTACTACATGTTTCTTTATAAGAGAAATTTTCTGGCCACTGCTCCATGAGAATATTGTAAGTATCCCCATTTTACAAAAGAGATAACAGCGTCTAGAAAATTAAACATGTGCTCCAGAATGCAAAGCTGGTAAAAATGAAAAACTGTGTTTATTGCCCAGGTGAGTTTGACTTCAAAAGACACATTAGGATTACATACAAAGAAAAGGAGTTAGAAATTCCAAGCAGAGAAAAACCACAATATTTGATGGAACTGAATAGTACTGAGAATGGTGAAACCACTTTTTGGGGGTGGTGGTGGTTGTGGTATGCCTTATAAGTGAGAGGGACCTAGGATTTGAGATTAGAACAGAAAACAGGATCATGCTACCAATAAATGGCTCTGTGACTAAGATAATGTGGTTAGCCCTGATGTTTTAAATCTATATGAACACTATGGTAAGATTTGTTTTATAGTGGTATCAATCTAGTAACATTATGGGAGATGAAGTAGAGTTAGGACAACCTAGAAGCAATGTGATTATTGAAAGGATATTAGCAAGATGTGATTAGAGCATTACATAATGGTTGTGGTAAGAGAGATCAAGGGAGTCTGCAAAAATCAATTATAGTGAAAATGAGAAGTATAGAACAACTGCAGGCATCAAGCTCAAAAGACACATTGATGGCTTTGTCTCATGCTATGATAGGTATGGCAACTTGAAGCTATGTGAGAAGAGAGCCCATTTGAGGTTGGGAGGAAAGGGTTAATTATCTTTCGGAAAAGTTGGGCTCAATTGTTCATTAGGTTTTAAATGAAATTACTTTGTATTAAATAGTTACTTGCTAAGAGGTTGGCTATGCAGATCTGTAGTTTTGATGAATGTTTTACTGCATATATAGTCTACAGATATCTAACGATGCATGTAAAGAAGGATTGGCAGAATCAGGCCAGTTCAGTAATGGATACCTGATGGCTTCCATTTGATAAATCAGGTGCATGTTATGAGTGTCAGGCTTTTATTTGCTGTGTATGTGCAATTCAACTTGTTAATGTTGACATCTTTTGCCTTATTTGTTGTTGATTTTTTTTAAATAATAGTTAAAGTAATATTAACTACTTTACTCAATGTTTTTGTAAATATTTAAGCAGTCTTAACTATTCCATGAAGGGGTTATGGAGAGGTCACTTAGAATAAAATGGGCAGAGTGGTGAGATGAGCATTCTAGCCATTGCCGGGTCAATTTATATATATAAATATTTTTTTAAGTTTCTTACGTGATCTTCTAATTCTTCTATTTTAAAAGAAGTTCTTTTGCCTTAAGCACCTTGTTTCAAAAATTCCGTAGGTCACCATTTTAAAACAACAGAAAAAATAAGCACTATAGCTCACTAGTTCCATTATGATGAAATTCTGCTTACCCTGTTCCCATACCAGTAACTGTAAAAATTTGATTAATGATAAAAAATATTTCCTTTCTTTGACTTTGTGTTAATATATTTGCTAGATTTCAATTTTCAATTTCTCAAGATAGTGCCTCAAGCCCTACTACATTATTCAGCTTTTTGTCAAGTATAAAATGTTGTTCCCACCATTTTCTTAAATATATAGTTAACTCTCAAATATTCACTCAAATATACTCGTAAAGAGCAGTGAGGTGTGAAATGCAATGTTGTAGATAATGTTAAAACCCTGACTCTGAAAACTTTTCCATTTATATTTAAATATGTATATGTTTCCACATTCACTTTAAACAAAGAAATAATGAACAAAGTAAAGCACATTGAAAAACTAATAGAAAATGTACTACACTGTGTTCAGTTTCTTATTGCTCTCCTTTACTCAACTTCTACCTACATGAGACTGCACACAGAAAGTGAGCTATTGTCTCTTTTGTCTAGTGCAGGGTTTTTTTTCTTTAAAATGTTCTCCAGAAGTAGTTACAAAGAGCTTTTAAGTATAAAAAGCAACAGAGCAAGTCAAGAAGTCAAGATGTTTTAAATGCATTTATTGAGTAACGTAGATATTAATAAGTTCAATATGTCAGTAGAATTGCTTTGTCATATTTGAAAATAAACTATGTCTCCCATTTATAAAAATGTTGAAAATCCACATAGAAAGTTAACTGCACATTTCAAGATTATTCTAATAGGCAAACTGCAGAAAATATTCTATATACAGTAGAATCTCTATTAACCAGAACTCAAGCAACTAGAAAAATCTCAAGCAACCAGTTGCTAGAGAATGCCGGTTGCATGAGTTCCAGTTAGTGGAGAGTCTACTTACATTTATCTGTCACCTACCAATTTCCATGGGTGCCAGTTAACTGAGAGTTTACTCTATTTCAAAAGCAAGGTGTGCATTGAGTTAAAATCTAATGAGATTCTACTCTGGAATATAGAAGATATAGAGCCAAAAAACAATCAAAAGTATTCTACCTTTTACTTATGTTTTTCTTAAGATAGTTTTCTTCAATTATGAGACCACTTGCTGCATCTATAAAAGTCTGCCAGCAGGGCTCTCTCTTGCATTATAATTTAGGAACAAATAATATAATTTATTTTTTAATTTCCTTGTAAGAATATGTTAACCCTGAAATCTCTGCCAAACTGAACACAGACATACCTGAGAGATATTGAGGGTTTGTTTCCAGTACACCCAATGAAGCAAATATCACAATAAAGCAGGTCATTTTTTGTTGTTGTTTCCCAGTGCATATACAGTTTTGTTTATACCATACTGTAGCTTTTAAGTAAGCAATAGCATCATGTCTAGAAAAGTAAGACATCTTAATTAAAAAATATTTTATTGCTAAGAATGCTAATTATCATCTGAACCATCAGGGAGTTGTCGTCTTTTTGCTGGTGGAGGGTTTTGCCTCGATGTTGAGGGCTGCTGACTGATCAGGGTAGTAGTGGCTGAAAGCTGGGGTGGCTCTGGCAATTTCTTCACATAAGGCAACAGTGAAGTTTGCTTCACAGATTGAGTCTTTGTTTTGTGAACAATTTCCTTGTGGCATGTAGTGTTGTTTCATAGCGTTTTACCCACAGTAGAGTGTCTATTAAAATTAGAGTCAATCCTCTCAAACCCTGCCCCTGCTTTATCAAGTTAAGTTTATGTAATATTCTAAATACTTTGGTGTCATTTCAATAATCTTCATAGTATCTTCACTAGGAGTAAATGTACTACTCTTCCTTCACTTGAACACTTACAGGCCATTGTATGGTTCTTAATCGGACTAGTTTCAATATAACTGTGTGTCAGGGAATAGAACAGCCCAAGGAGAGGGAGAGAGACAAGAGAAAGGACGGCTGATGAAGTAATCAGAACAGACACAACATTTATTAAGTTTCTGTTTTATATGGGCACAGCTCTTCATGCTTCAAAACAATTATAATAGTAACATCAAAGATCATCAATCGCATAGATCACCATAACAAATATAATAATAATTAAAAAGTTTGAAATATTGTGAGAATTACCAAAATGTAACATAGGGGCATGAAGTGTGCAACTGCTGTTGGAAAAATGAACTGATAGACTTGTTCGATGTAGGGTTGCCACAAATTTCAATTTGTAAAAAAAAATTTTTTATCTGTGAAGCACAAGGTGAAGCACAGTAAAATGAGGTATGCTCGTATATGGAATTTCAAAGTGAATAACTAATGCTTACAATATTATACTTACTCGTGCCATTTTTATGGTCAATTCATTATTAGCCTATTAGTATTATAAATATATGTTATTAATATTTGATATTAAAATCTATAATTTTCTGTCAGTTTTATTAGAATAAAAATTTACACTACAAAAATTTACAGCATTGATTAAATGAACATTGGAGAGAACACACATTGACTTTTAGCTATTGATCTTTGGAAAAATTATTATTTACATCATAAAATTAAAAACTTTGACTTAAATTTTTTGCATTTTTACATTTTTTTTTAAATTGAGTAGTGGTCTCAATGGTTTCTCTTATTACAAAATGAGTAGTTGTGGGTATAGGTCACTCACTTTGTCATATATGGGTAATCAGAACATATAATGGACCACCTGAATTGTAAAATAAAGTCTACCAAGTGAACGCAAAAGGATCTTATTTGTCTTTGCTATATAATCTGATTGGAGATATTCTACTTGCACAAAGCTTGGTAGTAAACTGACATGGGATCTTGTTTTTTCCTATAGTGGCAGAGAGTTTCTCCTTGCTAGGAATTATTTTTTTATAATCTCATCCTTTGAGCCCAATCACTTGGTTGACATTTTAGATACTATAACTTTATTATTTCCTAGAATAGAAAATATTTATTTGGTGTCTGAATCACGTAGACTTCTATATTTTTACCTTGCTAGTGAATTGTAAATTGGTCTCAAAGAGCCCTATTTGAATACACTATTAAGCTAGATGCTGTCATCAGCAAACAGATAGATTGTCTAAAATTCATATGAGTGCTTGAGGTTCTAAGGGGAATGAGCATATGATAAGGGGAGCCTAAGAGGTTATGGACCTATAGCCAGATATTTATAATATCATATATCTGGTTAATGAAAGATGCTATCAGCACCAGGGAGTGTGTGAAGAGAAGTAGTAGTTTTTCAGGGCAG
Source organism: Craseonycteris thonglongyai (assembly GCA_004027555.1). Lineage (NCBI taxonomy): Eukaryota > Metazoa > Chordata > Mammalia > Chiroptera > Craseonycteridae > Craseonycteris > Craseonycteris thonglongyai. The sequence goes on along the minus strand of PVKE010027836.1, from coordinate 2,571 downwards.
ATTAATAATGCTATTCAAGATATGTATGACTAGAAATGACCCTAGTGTAGAGCATTTTATGTGATAGATATTTCAGCTGTAGTCCACCTGGGCAACATATGGTGACAAAAGCATTTTTGTTTTCATATGTGTTGTCTCTGAACTATCAACTCTATCACTGAGAGCCTATTCACACCTAGGAAAATGAGCCTATAGGAAAAAAAAAAAAGTCTTATTTACGCAGATAATATGTTTCTGCTCTACAGATTCAGTGTGATGCTAAGATTTAGCTTGCCTATAAAACATAACTCATTCTCAAATATGCCAAAATTCAGACAATTATATTTACATACATTCTTTTAATTAAAACAAGTAAATATAATACATTTTAATCAATATACTCAAATGATATATAATAGTCATTAAATAATAAATTTAAATTAACCTATTTAAATTAAGAATGTATACATCTTCTTTGAAGATTAAGGTTTTAAACTTTGTCTGAGAAAAAGAAATAATTTGAAGTTGTGTACTTGCTTACAGTGTTTGGGATAGGTATCCAGGGAAAAGTCATGTATTTGGATGCACTTCGCAGTGCTCCTCTCTAGTGTATAGAGTGGACCCTGGTATCAGAAAATAGAGTGAAAAGCCATGTTCCAGAGGGTTTTATAGTAGATATCATAGCCACCTCCCACCTCTATAGCAATCGTTTATTATCTGCACCATTAAAAAAATGTACAGCCCAACAATGTTACCAAACCATTGAATTCTTCTGATTAAAGATTTCATTGTGATTGAAGTAATAACTGTGTGAGGATAAAGGAACAGATTATAAAGGTGGTAACAGTTCAAACAAGAGGACTCTATCAGTTTCAAGAGTCTTTAGAGAATGTCTCATAATACAGAAATCTAACATTTCTACATTATGTGAGGAAAGCTTAACATATATGTAGAAAAATCATTTGTTTTCATTTTGAACATTATCCCCTGCTTACTCGGACTCTCTATTCAGGCTGAGCCAATATCTAAATATCTGTTTTTCTGAATGCTATGTATTTGTATATGCCCACGCCATAATTCCTTGCCATGTGTTACTGTTTAAATTATTTAAATCAAAATTAAATACAATTAAATTTCACTTTCTTTGTCACATGAAGCTACTTGCAAGTGTAAAATAAACCCATACAGTTACTGGCTACCATATTGAGTAGTGGTGATATGGAAGAGTAATTGTTTTTTATGAAGGCTTTTTTATACAGTTATTGTAGTTCTCCTTTACCTTTTCTTTTCTAGCTTAAATCTCCTGATTTTTTATTTTTTTTAGCTATCCCTTTCTCAACTACCAAAGTTGCTTGTGAATATAATTCTCATAAACCAATGCCAATTTGAATGCCACAGTGGCAGCTTGAATGTGCGGTGATAAAACCCTGGGATGCTTCTAGTCTTTGTCTTCTCAGTCAATAGAAACATTATTTGTATAACTGCTCCCCCCAAAAATCTTGTATCATTTTTGACTACTTACTCTCCCTCACACTGAGAAGTCCTAACATTTGTAGTCTCAAAATATATATTGTAGGCTCATACTTGTCTGTACCATGAACCTCTGTCTACAACATGCCACCATCATCTCTAGGTCTGAATAAATACGAGCATAACAGCTTCTTTTCTGACATGCCTCTTAAACTTTTATTTTATTTTTTTGCATATTAGCCGTGATAAACATTAAAGATAAAACAGTCACAACCCATAGCATACTTGTGTCCTATTTAATCTGCTCTGTATGACCACTGAAACATATCACATCATTCTTTTAATAAAACCCGTGCAATCTGTTGATTGTAAGAAGGATAACAATGGATAAGAAAGAAGGCTCTATGCCAGCCTGCTGAGTGTATAATCTTGACTCAGAGGCTTACTGGTGATGTGGTTCTGAATAATTTATTTAAACTGCTTGCTTAAGTTCTTCATTGTCAAATGCACATAGGAATAGTTCCTTCCTCAAAAGATTATTTTGAGGGATAAATGAGTTAATTCACATAGAGCACTTAGAATAGTACCTGGCACTGAGTAATTGCTGAATAAATATTCAGTATTATTCTTGCCAGAGCCAAAAAAGGCACAGATCTGAACTCTATCTCCTCTGCTTCTTATTCTGATCACTCATCACATACTAGACTCAATATAAACTTTGCAATCAATTTCTCTAACTTGCCAACTTTTTTTCTAACTCCAAATTTTTACTTAGAGCCTGAAATGCTCTTCTCTTTTTTTATTTTCCCCATGCTGGATTATTTTCAGCCATCTTTGGTTCATTGTCAACTTCTCAGTTAACTCTCCCTGAAACCTTTGCATTTTCATCTGCCAGACTCTAAAATTTTATTCCAATTGATTGCTTCTAAATCAATTAAACCATATGTTTAATTACTTCATTGTCTGTTTTCTATTTAATTGTCTCCCCTCTTGTTCACATCTATTCCTCTTAGATAAGAGATCAAAATAAATATGCATTGACCTGCTCAAAGAAAGCATGAATTAATGAGTATTTATAAAACAAATACTTTGAGTATGCCATGAGTAAAACACAAGAGAATG
>PVKE010027835.1:0-21339 GCA_004027555.1 Craseonycteris thonglongyai | reverse complement strand
TGTGTCCATAATGCTGGTGCCCTCCCCCCTCCTCCCCTTCCCTCAGGCAATCACCCAGCTATTGAGTGTGTCCATAGGTCTCTGTGTCTTTGTAACTTTCAGTTTTATATTCCACCTATAAGTGAGGTCATATGTTTCCTGATTCAGTCTGACTTATTTCGCTTAATAAGATGGTCTCTAGGTCCATCCATGTTGCCACAAATGACTGTATTTCATCATTTCTTATCGCTGAGTAGTATTCCATTGTGTAAATGTACCACATCTGTATCCAGTCATCTATCGAAGGGCATTTTGGTTGCTTCCATGTTCTGGCCACTGTGAACAGTGCTGCGATGAACATGCGGGTACAAACATCTTTAAAGATTAAGGTTTTCAGGTTTATTGTGTAGATGCCCAGTCGAGGGATGGCTGGATCATATGGTAATTCCATTCGTAATTTTTTGAGGCATCTCCATACAGCCTTCCATAGAAATGCACATTTTTTAATACATATAATTGCCAAAGTATTATCAAGAACTTCAGTAGGTTTTAAAAAAGATTATTTTGTCTTAAGACTATGGGAAGACGACAATTCACAGTAGGACATACAAATTTTACAACTTTTGTTTAGATAAAATTCACATAACGTAAAATTAACCATTTTAAAGTGAAAAATTCAGTGGCACGTATATAGTATGTTCACATTGTTCTGTAACCACCACCTCTAATTCCCAAATCTTCATCACCCCAAAATGAAACCCTGTACCCACTCACACCCCACCATACCCATTCCTCATTCCTCCTGCCTCCAGCCCCAGGCGACCACCAGTCCGCTTTCTGTTTCTGAATTTAGCTGTTCTGGGTATTTTACAGACATGGGGCCTTTTGTGTTTGGCTTCTTTCACTTAGCATGTTTTCCAGATTCATCCAGGTTGTCACCGCTATTAGTATGTCATTCCTTTTTTTATAGCTGAGTAACACCCCTTTGTACATACTGACGCTTATCTATACATCCGTCTGCTGAAACACGTTCAGGTTGCTTCTGCCTTTTTGCTGTTGGGAATCGTGCTGCCGTGCTCATTCACGTGCAGGTATCTGAGTCACTGCTCTCAGCTCTTTGGGATGTACTCCTCTCTCGAGGGGGTGCTCGGTCATCTGGTTAGTCTATTTAACTATTTGAGGAGTCTTTCTTGATGCTTGACACTTACACTTCAAGGTGATATCTAAAATTGATAGGAAATAAGATGGGGACCAGAAAGGTGGGACTGATTCGTGGCACACACCCCTCCCCTCAAATCATATGTTGATATTCTAATCGCAAAGTGGGAGCACTAGGAGGTGGGGCCTTAGGGAAGTGAGCTGTGATGTGTAGTGTTAGTGCCCTTATAGAAGTGCTCCAGTGAGGTCCCTAGCCCTTCTGACACGAGAGTCTGACCTGGAAGAGGGTCTTCACCGACCATGTGGGCATCCTGAGCTTAGGCTTCCAGCCTCCAGCACACGAGAAAGAAATTTCAGTTGCTTATAAGTCACCCAGGTTTCGGAGTTCAGTTACAGTAGCCGGAACAGGCCCAGGCACCCACCCACTGAGCAGTACAGGGCCTGGGTCACTCGGCAGCTGCTTGCAGCACCCGCCCAAGTTCCGCAGCACCTCTCATGGCGGTTCCTCCTTCGCTTCCCCCCAGTGATACCTACCCCAGACGGTCTCCATTTTTCAGAAGAAACAGCCCCAGGTGTTAAGTGACTTGCTAAGGGCAGAGTTGGTTTCAGAAGAGCTGGCGGTTTTCATTGCATTTAGAAACCAGACCTTTTCATTGATCACTTCGGTGTGTTTCTTTTCCTCAGGCCTCACAGCCTGGTGATGCGTAAGGAGAATATAAGGGGAAAGGGAGCGAGGGAGAGGGATGTTTCTCTGTCATGCTTTAGCCACTCATTCACCAGGTACTCTCCGAGTGTGAGCTCTGTAACAGGCACTGATCCTGCGCCTGGGACACTGAATGAGTTGAGTGGACAAAGGCCTCTGTTCTCAACAAAGGCCTCTGTTCTCAATAGTTTCATTCCAGTGGGGGAAGGGGACGGCTCAATAAACATCGTAAAAAACCCTGAATACATTTTAGGATATATGAAAAGGCTGACCTGTGGGGGAAAAGGGCAAGGAAGGGGGTTAAGGAATGTTTGGAAGAGTAGGGGGCAGGGGTTGCAATTTGTAACCCCCGCCTAATTCCCATGTTGAAGCCCCAACTCTTAGGAGGAAACTCCTATTTTTATGTCCACTTTATAGTTGAGAAGAGCAAAACAGGAAGTAGCAAATGCCAGGATTTGAACAGGCATTCACACTGGAGTCTGTGCTGGCGGGCATTATCCCATACCAGGGTTTTGTGCTGGTCTCAGCGTATCAGTAATCAGCGTTGTGCTTCTTACTATGATTGTAAGACGCCCTTCTGCACCAATCATCAGGAAACTGAAAAAAAAAAAAAAAAGATTTATTACTTATACAACCTGGAAATTACATTGCACAACGGAGACCACACAGTGAGGTCAAGGGGGTGGGGGGTTGGGGGGGACACAGAGGGGAAGTGGGGGGGAGAGGGGGCGAGAGGGAATGGGCCTGGAATTCTGCTTATATTGGGGACCTAGGGTTTCATGGACTCACTCTACCGGTGAATTTAAAACTTATATAAGAGCAGGAATTTCAAACGTGGGACGAGAAAACAAGTAGCACAAAAGGTCAGTTATTGAATCAACCAAGATTTCTCAAACAAAGGAGCCTGGCTCTTTATCTAGTTGTGTGTCTGGCAATGTGTTTATTCGAGATGGACTTTGAAGTGAACACCTCTTTGGAATGGATGGCTCTGCAATCACAGCTGAAGTCAGGCACTTGCATTACAAAGAAGAAAGAAAAACAAACAAACAAACCCCCCCCAAAACAAATGTTGAGGCTTACATTGCAGTCAGCCTGCCAATAAGCCATACAATGGGCACATTTTAGTTGTGCCAATAACAAATATAATACCATGATTACGGTACAGGTGATATTTTCAAATAATTCTTAGTGATATGGAAACATTTTCAGCTCCTCATCCCTATCCCATAGGACGACTTCCCTAAATAAAGTCTACAGTCCCTTATCGTAGGTTTGCTTTACCACTGCCTTTGTTAAAATTAAAAATATATTAATTATTTGTCTATGTTTCTTTTCCACCTCACTACAAGGTCTTTAAAGACTGTGTCTTATTTGTCATCTATGTGGGTTATAATAAATGCTGATTAAATAAATGGTTCAGAGGTAGAAAGAACATGAGTTTACAAATAGCAACTAAGGGTATCAGGGCCATATACTCGTAAGACACTTTTCATGCTTTATCTCATTTAACTCTACAACTCTAGGAGGTAGGTGCTGTTATTCTTATTTTACAGATGAGAAACCAGCTTAGAGCGGTTAGGTAACTTGCCCAGAGTCACACTAGTGAGAAACGAAGTCAAGGTTTTGAACCCTGGTCTGATTCCCAGGTGGGCCACTTAGTAACAACATTATTGGAGAACTGTGGAAGTTTATTGAAGCATAATGTGCTGGCGGGAGTGCATGGAGAAATGGTCGTGTTCATTGGCAGAGGCTGGATCAAGTGATTTGTGTTTTGCAGGCAATTGGGAACCTCTGAAAGTCTAAAAGATTTCTCTTTGTGAGCCTTCCCAAGGCTGCTGTTTTAGAAAATATGAGCAGTTTGAAGAATATCCACAAGAGGGCAGGCGTTGGCAATAGATGAGAAAACTTGATGTTGGAAAGTCAGCGTGAGAAACTTGGTTCGATTTTCTTTTCCTCGTGGGGTCTCTGCTCAGCTCTCTGAGTAGATCCAAGATCGATAAGTAACCTCAAGCACGGGAGACTTGCTGCTCTTCATTCTGATTTACTCTCTCTCTACCTTGCCTTCCTTTCTCCTTTCCTCTCCCCCTTTCTCTCCTGCATTCCTCTTGTTTACTTTCTTCACCGAATTCTGGTTTTAAAAAGTAGTAGATGCTTTCTAAACATCAACAAGCTTGCGATAGTTTAAAAGCCCAATCAACAAACAGATGGCCACACACACCACCACCACCAACAGTTTAGACTGCTAGAGTATACACAAGCCCTGGGAAAGGGTCTTATCTCCTGTCAAAGTTTTGTCACCTGTACATACTAAGAGATGGTTATTGATGACAACTGAGGCCTCACTGACATTTGTTGAATGCCTACTGCATGCCAGGCTTGCTGTTGGGAGATCGAGCAGATGTTATTTCACTGAATCTTTATACTTGTTCTTTAAGGTAAGCAGGATTTTCCTTGTTTACAAACAAGGCACTTCAGTCTCAGAGAGGTTAAGGCCATGTCACTGGCAGATCACATAGCCATAATTTAAGCCAGATTTCTAAGTTCCACTCTAGCTCTCCTGCCTTTAAACCACACTAGACGGCTTGATTTATGACCATCTCCCTATGTGAGTATGGTTCAAGGTGACTCATATACAGAGATGTTCAGTAGCTTCTGTCTTTGATGTCAAGGAAGCTCAAGGCATAGATACTCCAGAGGGAACAAAGAGAAATGGTGGGTAGGGGTTGTCATTGCTCTAAACTTCAGCTTTCTGATGCCAAGTAGAGGCTGGAGGGCTCAGGGAATAGGAACAGATTTCAGGAGCAAGGAGTAGAAATCTCTGGCTAACCCAGTGGTCTGTGATCCCTTGCTCAGCTAGGGACTGTCCTGTTGGCCAGAGTTGGGCTGAGGACCAATAAATATTTTCCCACTGAACCCCTTGGACAGAGGGAAGGATTAAGGACCAGGGTATTGAATGACCAGTATAAAGCCAGTGAGTGTGGCACTTTGGTCTTTCATCTTGGGGGCCTCGAGGGTTCCCTTACACCAGTTTTCCAAAGTGCCTATATGCTGATCCACTGGGGAGTCTATCCCTGGGCTCTTAGTTCTTCAGGAGTGTCCCTCGTTCGAGTTGTGTGTGCCCTCCCATTGTGGTTGGTCCTTCATTTCCATTGGCACCTCAGTGGGTGGGATTGGCCCTTAGGCTGATTGGCTGTGGGGTTTGGCCACTTCCACAGCTTATGGGCTGCGATGCAAGAGGCTTACTCCACAGAGTGGGATTTGCTCCAGCTGCCTCTGGTGCCTGTTGAGACTGCCCTTTGTGTGTGCCACTTGTGGGCTAACTGGGGGGTGCTCTGCTGTGGTCTAAAGCTGACCTCTAAGCATGTTGGTTCTGTGACCTCTTGGGCGGGGCTCTGGTGCAGGTCCAGGTCAGCCACTGTCTCTGTGTGGCAGGGGACTACCTGGTAGGAGCTACAAAGTGATCTGTGGTTGTTCACTGCCTGTGCTAAACCTGGAGGTGCATGGGAGAAGCCAGATTGCTAATTGAGGACAACTGCCACTAGTACTGGGCCTGGGGCAGCTCTGTAAAAAGCCAGAATACTGAGAAGCCTGCTACCACCTGCTGGCTTTTTTAAGGTTCTGCCACTGCTAAAGCCTCATTCAGTATGCATGTTGGGTGAGGGAGAGTCTCAGGGAGTCACTAGAGTGGGAAGAGTTGTGTTTGCCACGTTAATGTAGATTCTGGTTTGGTGCCAATGCTGAGCCTGGAGCTACTCAGCATAAGTCTCAGAGCACACCCTAGGCCAGTCACCACCTGCCTGGAGCCAGCAGCGTTTGATAGTTTTCTAAGAAAGAGTGTAATGCAGATGGGGCTGGCTGTTTGCTGAGAAGTGCCTCTGGAGTTGGAGGAATTGGGTGGGGAGGGGCCCCAGTGAGTCAGCAGGTTCAGATTTGGCTGTGCGGGGGCAGGCTCAATAGAGGAAAGACGGCGCCCACCTGCCAGCTGCACAGGAGAAGGATCCCACACAGGGAAAATATCCTCCAGTCTTCTCCTGGAAGCCACACAACTCAGCCTCTCCCCATATGTCACTGACATCCCTCTGAGTCATCCTCCCTCCACTGGATCCCACGGAGAGTGCCTCTGAGTGAGTGAGTCTGTGTGAGGGCCCTTTAGGAGAACCTCTTTTTTGGTTTCCCCACCACCTTCTGTCCCATCTGGATGGTTGGAATCCCCACTGTTTTTCACAGACAGATGTTGTGCAGCTCTTCTCGGCACCGATACTCTGGACTGGGGAGCCTGGTGTGGGGCTGGGCTCCCTCACTTCTCTGGGGAGAACCTCCATGGCCAAGATATCCCATCTGCTTCTGAACCACCACTTGGAGGTTTGGGGCATGTCGTTTTGCATCTTCACCCCTCCTACCAGTCGTGACATGGCTTCTTTATATCTTTAGTTATAATACTTCTGTTCAGCTAGATTCAGATGATTCTCCGTGTTGATTGTTTTCTAATTTAGTTGTAATTTTAATGTTTTCATGGAAGAAAGTAGACACACTATTTATCTCCTCCTCCATCTTGGATCTCAGAGACAGGGTGTCTTAATGCTAGAGTTTAAACCTTGACTAGAACTCATTGTTGCATTAACTAGAACCTCCAGTATCAACTTTAATAAATATTCTCAGAAAATTTATAATGTGTGGAGAACTATGCATATTGGTGGGGTATGCTACATTGTATTAGATGTGGAATTCTACTATTTCCCAAAATGTGCTCCTTAGAACACTATTGTCTCAAGATAGTAATAAGTGTCCACACAAAAAAAGGGAAAGCATTGAAAATCTGTCTGTTCATCTGTTCATCTATCCTTCCTTTCATCCATCCTTTAATCCCTTTCTCCATCTATCCTTCCTTCCTTCCTTCCATCTATCCATCCAGCCTGCCTGCCATCCATCCATCCATCCAGCCTGCCTGCCATCCATCCATCCATCCATCCATCCATCCATCCATCCATCCATCCATCCATCCATCTTTTGCCTAGCTCTCATTTTTCTGTCTGTCTATGTATTCCTTGCAGGATTTCTCAGAGCCTCTAACATGTGCACTGGGAATCTCAAAGAAGGGAATATAGTACTCAGCATTTGCTTGGGGACGACTGTTTAGAGAGAATGCATAATTTGTGAATGTATGTAGACTGAATGAACTAATTAATAAACATCATAGACAATTTACTACAGGGGTTCCAAGAGGGCAAAGAGAACTTCCCTGATCAATATGCAGCTCAGGACTCTGATAAGGATGGAATAGAAATGTTTATGTGACATTTACTATGTGCCAGGCATGATGCTACATGCTTTCTTACATTATCTTTTTAGTTAAAATGGAATGGAAAGACATAATTATTCATTTGGGAGAGCTTTATAGGATCTTCTATAGAAGTAATCTTTACAAAGTAATTGTGTTAGGGATTGGGGGGCAGGGTGAAAAAGGTGAAGGGATTAAGAAGTACAAATTAATGGGCACAAAATAATCATGGACATATAAAGCATAGAGAACACAGTCGATGATATAGTAATAATTATGCATAGTGCTAGGTGAGTACTGGACTAGTCATGGGGATCGTAATAAACAAACAAACAAGCACCCACAACAAAAATTGTGATAGCCCAATAACTGGGTGCTTAACTTAATCTGCCATCATAAGTGTAAGGCCTAAAGACCAGCTGACTTAATAGGTACTTGGTAAACAGTAGCTATTAGCATAGAAACTGTTTCATAAATATTTCCTTTCGATCATTACCAAATTCCTGAGCGGTATATTGATTGGAGAAGTTTTCTTTTCCTTCTTGGAACTTCTGTAGTACATTGTCTATAACATTTATTAACTCATTCATTTAGTCCACACACATTCACAGTCACTGCCTTCAAGACACTTGAAGTAGTAATTAATGGCAGAGTATTATGCATGGGTAGACACCGCTAGTGTGCAGTTCTTTTTGAAAAGAAGCATTTACACTGCATGTCAATCTTTCCTATGGTCAGGGAATCACCAGTGTACTATCCATTGTTAAGTGAAAGCGAACAGCCAGGTTAAATTCTAGTTAAATGATACCATTGTCTCTGAAAAATAAGAGCTTAGTGTTGGTGTCAAATTGACTTTTATCAGCAGATGGAATTGAGTGTTTTGTCATTTTAAGGCTGTCTAATACATATGAATAGCACTGCCCAGAAGCCTTTGTTGAGTGTAGTTAATATGAAACGAAGACAATTAATATGGCGAGGATGTAAATGAGGATGCCTTGTAGCACAAGAAAAGGATTATTTGGTTTTCTCTACCGATGCGTTGTAAGCAGGCCGGACATGTTCCTGTGCAGTGAACTTCACATAGAACTCGTGTTCCTGGTTGACAGTTCAGAGGACAAGCTGCTCTCTTTTCCCATGTACAACTTCCCTGAACTGGCTGTCTGAGCAAGGAAATGAGTGGCCTTTCCCAGTAGACGGGAGGATAAAATATGAGAGAACTCTGAGTTTTAAGAGAGTATGGACTTACCAAGAGGGCAAATCAATCAAGAGTCATCTTAAGATGGGAAGTAAACCCTAGCCCAGGCCTGGGCTGACGTTTTCAGGGCAAGGGCTACTTCTGATTTTCTCCAAGCGTCAGTCCACTCGCTATTTTCACTTGCTCAAGTACGTACAGCTGCCTCGATTGGGAGAGCTGATTTTCACCTCTAGCAGCTGTGAGTGTGCGTGAGAAGTGGGTTTCTTTTATGTTCAGCTGCCTCGCTGCTAGGTCCCGGTGTAACGTAGCATCTGCTACGATACTGTTTTCGTAATTCAGGCGGTCACCCTAACAGTGCTCGGTGGGCCATCGGTGGACCGCGGTTGACATCTGCCCAGCCCTGCATTAGACAGAGCTCCCCGTGTATAAAGCTGCCAGGAAGGAGGCACCATGGCAGTGCTCGTTGGGCGTTAGAGACTTCTTTATTGGTGGAGTCCTCCGGTGTGCCATACCCACGGAGAGCCCTGGTCATACAGGACAGTTACTGCTTCCCAAGTTCTTAGGTTCCAGAAGAGTGGGGAAGTCCTGCACTTGAGTGTGACTGTGACGAGTCCAAATCCCAAGTGTTTCAGTTCCTATCTCTGTGATGTTGGGCATGTTATTTCACCCCTGTGATTGTCAGGCTCCCCAGCTGTTAAATGGGAGCGCTAACACCTAGCCCCAGGTTCATTGTGAGGATGAAATGATAAACTATATGAAAAGATCCAGCATAGTTCCCGCATGCACAGAGCCCACCCTCGGGAACCTGCTGGTTTCCTCTGTCCTCACGCCTCCCTTCTTAGATGTAAGGCTGATTAGATTGGACCAGCAAGAAGAGGGTCACATCAAGAGATGTAGGTCATGCCCATCCTAGACTGTGGTAAAGAACGAGGAGGCGACTGGATGAAGGGGTTTTGACTGCTCACTGGGTTGATGTTCAGCCCATCTGGTTAGATGTCATTCCGTGTTTGGGAATGATCTCAGGACATTGGTGTTGTCCCCTTGTACCATCAACACTACCTCACAAGTGAGTGTTGAGCTCACTTTTGCCTTTTTGTTCCACAGACATCTATGGACTTACTTTATGGGTAGTGTGGGTGAGGGATGGGTGACTGACAGGAATGGGAAGAGTGAATGTTCTGAGTCAGCTCACTTAGGGGCTGCATGCTTAGGAAAGTTGCTTAACATCTGTAATAGTATATGAAGACTAATTTCTACCTGGTAGGATTGTTACAGTGCTTAAATGAGACAATATAATGTAATCATTGAATGAAATAATATGTGTTATATAATTCATCTATATACAATACCTATGCATATATAATATATAAAGGGGTTGGTGCACCAATTTATCTATAATATTACACTATATCTTAAAGACTACAAGAAGCTCTTATGCACAATGCTGTATCTATTAGAAAAGTAATGTAGTGCTGTGGTTAAGCGTGTAAGCTTGAAGTCAACCCTGAAGTTCAAACCTTACCTCTACTACTTACCACCTGGTGTTCAAAAGAAAAGTATGTACCTCTGAAACTCAACATCTTCAAGTTGAAAATTAGGATACTAATGTCACTTCACAGGTGACATTAGTCACTTCATTTGTGTGAGTTCCGTAGAATATATTGAAATTCTGTTTAAGGACGAGGGTGTGGCTAGTGTGGAATAGATTAACACTATCAATGACAAAAACATCCAACTTGGAAAGATGACTAAACAGCCGTTTTGAAGGCATAAAAGACCAACCCAAGCAGCGGTGGATTTTGGTACTATCCTATTTCTTCATCCAGGTATTGGTTACTTAGATGTATTTTCATCTTGGGCAAATTAATTGAGCTGTATGCTCATGAGTTTTTCTGTATGTAGTAGGAGGGAAAGAAGCAGACATAACTGTTATAGCTGCACAAGTTAGTCCAGGGATGTCTTCAGCAGAGGCAGGAGGGAGACAGCCATTCTGAGTAGGGGCTGCTGGAAAGACTGTGCTGGAAAGCCAAGAAAGACTTTGACGATGCTCTGTGAGATGCAAAGAACAGCCAGAGTTGTGTCCCTAGCCTTTTGGAGGTTTGTCTCTCTGCTGCAGAATACGAGTGCAGGAGACGTGCAACTTGGGTATTTTCAAAGCCCATGTAACCAGAGATCTGGGCTAATGGGAATATAGTCATAACATTGCTACTAAATGCAAGAACTTGTTGAGATATTTTGCTAAATTGCCCTTATTAATGATTCATCAAATCTCTTTTTGTTTCCTGCACATAAAAAAAAAAAAAATCTGCTGCAGAATTGAACTCACATATATACCCAGTCCTTGCCCCTTGGCAGGCCTCCTAAGTGGAGTGTGTTTTCCAGACGTGGTTGTTGACAAGCACATTGTAAAATCTAACAACAATGAATACATTTAAGGGAGATATAAGCCTCAGAACAAATCGTCCAAGAGATACAAAGATCCGTGTCTCTTACACTGTGATCCCCAGAACACTATTTTTGGAAACATAATATTTAATATTTATTAAAAAAGAAGGTTTATGTGGTGTGTGTTCAGTCAGTGTGCCAGCCATCGATCTATTACCTCGAAGTTCCAAGTTCACCCTTACTAGCTCCGTCATGGAGCATTAAGCATTTTTCCTTTGCAGCAAACATACTAAGCTTTGTCTGTAGAGGGCGCTGGAGGGACACTGCAGGAGGATGCGGATGCTCTTCCTGGTTCCGCACTGCTGTTTGTTTCTTCTTGCTCCCGGAGCTCCTTTGGTCCACAGCGCTCAGCCCACATTGCAGTCCCAGAGGACGCGGTTCCTCAGCAAGCTCACAGTCCGGGCCCAGCTGCTGCCCACCTCCCACAGTCCCCCTGATGTGGACACCGAGCACTCAGGCCTGGCACTGCGTGGACAACCTCATCGCCTACCCCTCTGCTGTTTGTGGGCCGTTTCCTGCTTATCCGGAGACTGTAGACCAGTTCTAGCCTGGGCAACCCAGGGAACACCTTGGCCATCCAGTGGGCGAGAGACCCACCTTTTTCTGTGAATTCAGCCTTGGGAAGGGGCCCTTTGGTTTTATTCTTCCTTGAGTAGTCTTCCTAGGCCCTAGAGCAGGGATTCCCAACCCCATGGCCGCGGGTGCCATCGGCCCGATTTGTGTGCGCCGCCATGATTTGACTGCATCAGAAGTTTTTCATAAACACTAAGTAAAACTATCATTTATTTTTATACATTTGTTAGAATTTTAAAATATTGTTTGAGTATCTACACAGGTTTATTCTATGCGTTGGTATGTGTGCGATATCGTATGTATAAGTGTGTCCCTAGCTGTCGCCTTTGTACACGTCGCGTCTTGTGTAGCCGCTGCGCTCTTTACACTCTCCTCCACCCACCGGGAGACGCCAAGTTGCCGTTTTGATTGCGGTTGCTGGACTGATCGGGTCGTCACGGTTAGCTAGGATCACAGTGTTTTGATAGATTCGATTTTAAATGAACTAAAAGCGAGGTAGGTCATCTATTATTATGGTGGCAATTTGATAGGATATTGTAGTTCTATAACTATTTTTATTTTTATTTTTTTAGTCCTAAAATGAGTGGACCAAATAAGAGAAAACGAACCTATAATTGTAACACAGACTGGGAGGAATCATATTGTTTCATTCATTTAAAAGGTAAATGCGTTTGCCTGTTGTGTGACAGTAGTATTGCAGTACCGAAAAAACATGATGTTGAACATCACTATCAGACAAGTCACACCGCTTTTGATATGAATTATCCACTTAAATCTGAAGTAAGAAAGAAAAAAATAAATCAACTAAAATGAAGTTGAACTACTCAACAGACTATTTTCACTAGACATGTGGAAAAATCTAAAAAGGCAACCATTGCTTCTTTCAAACTTTCTCACATGCTCGCAAAGTAGAAAAAACCTTTCCAGGATGGTGAATTGTTCAAAGAAACATTTCTGACTGCTGCTGATTGTTTGTTTGAGGAATATTCTAACAAGCGTGAGATTATGTCAGCAATACAAGACCTACAGTTGTCAAATAACACAGTCACAAGAAGAATACACACAATTTCAAAAGACTTGCAAACTCAGTTCAAGACTGACTTGGAAATATGTGACTGCTTCTCTCTGCAATTTGATGAGTCAACAGATATATCAGAGACTGCACAGTTGGCGGTTATGGTGAGAATGGTATTTAGTAACTTCACAGTAAAAGAGGAGCTGTTGCAAATATTACTAATGAAAGGACAGACGAGAGGTGAGGATATTTATAAAACTTTCAGAACATACGCCAGGTCGATAAACATGCCTTTGCATAAGTTGTCTGCGATAACTACCGATGGGGCACCAGCAATGGTTGGTCAAAACAAAGGATTGATTGCCCTTTGCAGGAAAGATGAATCATTTTCAAACTTCATGTCCTATCACTGTATTATCCATCAGGAAGCTTTGTGTTGTAAAATACTGCCCTTTGAACGTGTTATGAAAACAGTCACAAAGATAATCAACTCTATTCGAACAGCTCCATTGCAACACCGACTTTTCAAGGCCCTGTTAGAAGATACTGAAGATAAAGAACATGATCTCATCCTGCATACTGAAGTACGTTGGCTCAGTAAAGGTAAAGTTCTTACAAGATTTGTGAACTTAAATGAAGAAATAAAAACATTTATACATGATAAAAATGAAAATTAGGATGAACTAACAGACTCTTGCTGGCTGGTGGATTTGGGTTTTCTTGCTGACACCATGGACAAATTAGATTCTTTCAATTTGGAGTTGCAGGGAAAAGACAAAAATATAGCTGAAATGATAAGCTCTATAAACGCATTGAAAGCGAAATGGACTTTGTTGATATCACATCTGCATATCAAGTCTCTCGTGCACTTCCCATATATGAGGAAAATGCTAGGTAACAATGAATTAAACGTGTCATTATTTATTGAGACCTTGCAAGTGCTTCAAAAACAGTTTGAAGAGAGATTTCTGCAGTTTACAAATATCGAGCCAATTGTCTCCTTCTGCATCAATCCTTTGACTTGCCAAATAAATGTAATAGAACTAGCCGCATGTATTGCAGACCTTGTTCAGGGGAAAGCAGAACTAGAGTTAGAAATTTTGAACCTTAAGAACGATATTTTGCTAAAATCCTTAATATTAGAGGACTTATGGAACATAGTCAACAAAGAAAGGTTCCCATTTTTAAAAAAAGCGGCATATAAAATCAAATCGTTTTTTGGGTCAACATATTTATGCGAATCTTTGTTTTCAAACATGAATTTAATAAAATCACGATACAGATCTCGACTTACCGATGAGCATCTTAATAATTGTTTGCTAACAGGGTTGTCGTCATACTCTCCTAATTATGAGGCACTGGCCAATGAAATGCAATGCTAAAGATCACACTGACAGATTGGTTTTTTTTATGTTTTCTTTTATGTTTTTTTAAATGATTTTATTATACGTGTGTTTTTTTATTTACTTTGTATTACGTTTTGTATATATGTTTCTTTGTGTGTATATAATTAGTACAATAAATTTATTATTTTAAAATTATTTTTGTTTATTATTTTTTATTCTTGTTCAATAATAAATATCCTTAGAAATAGCTGGTGTCCGCCACCCTACCGATATTTTAGAATGCGCCCTAGGGTATAAAAAGGTTGGAAACCCCTGCCCTAGAGCATTGTATAGCTTTACATCTTTATAGGTACTCCATTGTTCTGTTGAAAAATTCTTTGTAGTCAGTCGTTGTTTATGTTAAAGGTTCCCCTTCAAGTTTCTGTGTGTCTTTTGTTTCACTGCAACCTGATTGTGAGTGACATTCATGCAATGTTTCTCACACAGTTATCCTCAGGACCCTTTTATACTCTTAAAGTTATCAGAGACCCCCAAAGAGCTCCCATTCATGTAATTATAGCTATTGATATTTACCATATTATAAAGTAGAACTGAGAACTTTTAACCTTCTATTTATGAAGTCCATTAAAATGAGAACACCATTACATGTTAAGTAATGTTGAAAAAGAAGATATATTTTTCAAAACTAAAAGTATCAGTGAGACAAGTAGTATTGTTTTGTATTTCTGCAAATATCTTTCACATTGGGCTTCGTGAAGACAGCTGGATTCCCATATCTGCTTCTGCCATCTGTTAGGATATGTTGTTTAGCTTGAAATTGATGAAGAAAATCCGGCCCTCACAGCTGTCCAGTTGAAAAGGGAGGAGCATTTAAGTAGCTTTCTTCGATAATTGTGGATATTCTTCTTTGATGCAACACCAAAACTCAACAGGTGGTAGTTTTCAAGAGGTTAGTTGCAATGTGGAATCTGAAAATAAATCCATCGATCTGTGTTGTACGTCGGGTGTCTTTTACCCAGGACTGGTATGTGGTAGGTTATGAATAAATATTTCCCAAATGCATAAGTGAGTAAAAGAATGGAAGACTGCCCCAGAAATAAGACCTCTTGTTTTGTAGACTGCCATGCCATTGATTGTTCACACCATTTAAGTGGCATTTATTATCGGAAGTGCTATTATCACCCTACTAAGTAGGTAAATTGTTATAAAACAAATCTCTGGCAGCTACAGATAGTACAGAATATTCAATAGCATAACCCAGTAAGTGATAATGGATTTAGATTTTTTTCCCTTCCCAACAAGGTAGAAGACTTTTGAGTACCATCTAGAATTTAACCATTATTGACCAGTCCTTGACCTCACAGCCGGCATTTTTGCAGAGTATAATTGGACAAATTTTAGTATATATGCTGCTGAAGTGAGCACTAATCAGACAAATGAGAGCTTCCTTAAGGCCCACCATTGCATGACCAATGTGGTATCAAATTAGGGGAAATAACATTATAGCTGCAGCTTAGAAATGTGGATGATGAAGCCTGTGAGCAACAGGAGAGAAACAGAGAACTGCCCTGAGCTAGCTGTGAAACATGGTACAAGATGGCTCTCTTTCCAGTGTAGTCTGACACGTGAGTAAACACGGGATTAAAGGAAGGTCCTTGAAAACGTAATATGATAGCTGTTAATGGGTTGATGCCACTAAGAGGCACTTGACAGTGAAATGGTACCAGCTTCATATCCATGTCCTGAGATGCTTCAAATAGAAAGCTAGTTCATTTCTATAATGGTTCGGATTTGTCACCCAATCAGTGGAGACAAAGTGAATTTGGAAATTCACTTGATTGAAGGTGAAATACCTGACATTCTAGTGAATGGTGTTGTAAATTAAGTTTAAAAGTTCAACATCGAAGATAAAATTATTTGTCTTAACATAATACAAATACAATTTTCCATGCAACACCCTGTCAAGGTAAAACTATTTTTTATTATATTACAAAACCTATTGAGCAAAATTGTACTTGGAACTGGCTGGATTGTATACTAAGGTGACCAGATTTTAACATTGGTAAAGCGGGACACCGTTGACCAGAGGGAAGGGGGTTCTTGATTAAAAATTGGGTCTATCTCCCGCCGTTCCCTAGCTTGTCGTGCATTCTTTCCAAAAATCGGGACTTTTTTAAAATGCTGCGGGACGCAGGACAGATTGTTAAAAATTGGGACTGTCCTGCCAAAAGCGGGATGTCTGGTCACCCTATTGTATACATAATTCAAAATTGCATCCAAATAAGCTGTGATATTCTAATTAAAATAGAGCTTCTTTTTTTCTTTTCTTTTTTTTTTTTTGTGATTAAGCTAATGTTGGATTTAGGGATACCGGGTTAACTCAGTGGTTAAGCACTTGCCTCACAATTGCGAGGTCCGGGGTTCGATTCTCAACCCTGGCCTATGCAGGCCCTTTTTACCAAACTATAGTGCAACTGTTAACCACTGGGGTGGCGGCGAAGGCTCTCGCCTCCTGTTCAGGAGGCCCCGGTTCGGTTCCCGCCCTGCACAGCCCCACAACCACTTGTGTGGAATAAAACCACGTCACAACTAATGATGTACAATTAAGGAGACTGCTCTGGGCCCTCCCCTCTTCTCTCTCTCTCTCTCTCACCCTCTCTCAAACAATAAAATAAATCTTGAAAAGAAGAAGCTATGTTGGATTTTAAAAAATCCTGCAGCATAAGCAGCACATGCCTTTTTTTCTCACCTGCCTACTAATAATCAGATATTAGGAATGTTTGAATCTACAGACAAGAGTCAACTGAAGCTTTCAACAATTTTAAATTTATTAAACATAAAAAGCAACTGGAAAAAATTGTGCAGGCAATTTCATGATAACATTCAAATAATGAAACCTTTAATTCTTTAGAAAATGCCTTTGAAATTATACAAGAGACAGATAAAGTATTTGATGTATGAACAATAGAATAATCTGCTTGTTATTTTAATGTTCAGGAAATCAATAGAAAGAAAATTTCCTCTCATTTTGCTCTAATGGTCATGAAGATTTTTTTTTTTTAAGAGAAAAATTACTTTTGAAAGCAGTGTTTGGACAGAACGATTTTATAGATCCACCAATTTAATAAAACCAATTTGTTGGTCAGTGAACACAAAAATTATATAATTGTAATTTAAAATTTTTACTCTAAAAAACAAATTCCATAGTTTGAAGGATCAATTATATGGACATTCTAGGGGTGGGAGTGATCCATCCCACTGGAAAGCCATGAGAGAATGGGCGGTCAGAGACTCAGCAAAGGGAAGTAAGGACCGGTGTTGTATAGATGAAACCCGTTGTGTGTACCCCAGTTCCAGACCAGGATTCGGGTTTTCTCACTGCGCCTTTGATGCTCTGGGACCGAATGTCATTTTCCACTTTCCCCAACTCTTTTCGGTTATAACCTGGCTCCCCCGCTGCCCTCTGTTTTGCTGGCTCCTCAGGGCCACTCCAAGGAGCATGGCTTCCTCTAGTGCCCTGAGAGTAGCCAAGAGGCGTCTCCTTTAACCATGTCTAAAAGCGGCAACAAGCATGTGTCGATGCACTGCAAAGCAAATTCAAAGTGCTTCAATCACCGTTCTCAGAGACGGCAGTAAAAATGGAGCAGAGGCAGAAGCTTTCAAACAGAGCCTCAGGAAAAATGAGAAGAGACGCTAAACTGCTTCAGATATAACTCGTATATTTCACTGGCGTCTTCCAATCCCACCCTGTGGGTTTTATCTGCCCCATCGTAAGTTGTCATTGCCAAAGCAAAGTAGTCACTCCATTAATTATAAAATAAGGGGGGGGAAATGGGTATCGATCTTGAGCAGTTCCATTCTACTTGTTCAGTATTAATTGAAAGTTATTCCTCTGATACTGCTTAAAAGAAACCTTCTGAGGCATTACAGAAAAAAACCATGTTTAAAATATTCATTCAAGGTTAAGTGAACTCAGGGTTGAGCTTCTGTAAACAAGACGTTTTAAAATCTGAATGAGACTTTACGTGTGTGACAGAATGACTTCTGGGTTCTCTTTAGATCTTGTGGTTCATGTCAAGAACTGACCCCCATGACCAGCAGTGGCCAGGGCATATGCCTCCCCTGTACAAAGATAATATGCAGCATGTTATAGCCTGGTACCCAGAAATGCCCCTTCTGAAGGCCACGTGCCTTCGCTCACCACTGACTTATTCAATCACCCTTTCTGAGTGCCAAGATCTTGGTAGCATACCATCCTAGATATGATATACCCACCTGGGTATAACATTTTGGGTTAATGCTTATATAATGCTAACTCTATGCAATGTATTGTGACAAATGCTTTCTATGTATCATCTCATGTAACCTTCACTACAGCTTTTGAGGGAAATATGCTCACCATCACCCCCATTTTATAGAAGAGGAAACTGAGATATGAAGAGAAATAAACTGCCTGAGGTCACACATCATCTGCTAAGTGGTACAGCCAAGATTTAGATCCAGGCCACCTACCTTTAGAGTCTGTGCCCTTAACTGTTACTCTATACTAGGGTGGCCAGATGTCCCGCTTTTGGCGGGACAGTCCCGATTTTTAACAATTTGTCCCGCATCCTGCGATGTTCTAAAAAAGTCCCGATTTTTGGAAAGAATGCACGACAAGCTAGGGAACGGCGGGAGATAGACCCAATTTTTAATCAAGAACCCCCTCCCCCCCGTCAATGGTGTCCCGCTTTACCAATGTTAAAATCTGGTCACCTTACTCTATACTGTAGCTATTAAAAATGTATTTTCTGGGGAAGCTGGGATGATTCAGCAGGTTAAGCACTCGCTTTGCAGCCCTGGAGACCAGGGATCGAATCCTGGCCCAGGCCCAGGTGGACCCATATGCTGAGCTGGGGTGTGCCCCCAGTTCAGTTCTTGCAGGGGCCTATGTGGGAGGCTCCTGGCCCAGTTCCTGCCCTGCGCAGCCCTGTGCCCACCTGTGGAGTGAAACTATATGGAAACTAATGCTGTCAACTATGGAGACTGCTCTGGGCCCTCTCCCTTCTCTCTGTCTCTCTCTGTCTGTCTCTCTCTCTGTCAAAAACCAATAAAAATAAATCTTTAAAAATGTATTTTCTATCTGTATTAACATCTCAGATGTCCTTTGGTGACTATTAAATGGTTAGTTGAGAAACTCTGTCCCCACACTGGGCAACCAAATGCAGCCAGTATAAGCATAATTTTATACAGTAAGTATGATACAGTAGGCTTTTGATATTTCTTTTCTTTTTTTTCTCTTAAAAAGAAAAAAAGATTTATTGTTTTTGAAAGAGAGAAAGAGAGAGGGAGAGAAGGGGGAGGGCCCAGAGCAGTCTCCATAGTTGTACGTCATCAGTTTTCGACATGGTCCCTTTTTCACACAGGTGGGCAGGGGCCACGCAGGGCAGGAACTGGGCTGGGGGCCTCCCACATGGGAGACGCATCTCTTTGAGCCAGGGGCTAAGCTGGGGGTGGGGGGCAGAATTAAACTGCAGGCGTCCCACATGGGAAGCACACCCCAGTTCAGCATATGGGTCCGCACAGGCTGGGGCCGGGATTCCACCCTTGGTCCCCGGGGCTGCAAAGCAAGTGCTCAACTGGCTGAGCCATCAGGCTTCCCCTGATATTTATATTCAATCCCTTTCTAAAAGAATTGGGAAAATCTTCATGCAGAAATAGCTACATCTCTGTTCTGGACAATTCTGGAAGATGTTATTTTCTTTTTTAGTGGAATGCATGCAGATTTAGGGGTAAGAAGGATCTATTTGCTATCCTGGCTCCACTGCTGGTTTCTTCCCCAGTACAATGACCACACGCTGACTTTGCCATGTTGTTGTGGGACTTAAAAGAGACGGTCATTTCTTGACTCCGAGGATGTTTGACAGTTTATTTTTTCCTACAAGTTAGTGCCTAACTCAGTGTCTGTCCCATTACAAGGGTATCATAGATATTAATTGAGGGATGAACGATAGTGCCTGGAGCAAACTATATTTCACTGGCTCCCGGACACGTTTCCATATTTGAACTTCTCCAAAATCGGGAGATAGCCCACCACCAGTGGAATATTACAACACATCTCGCCCGGGTGGTGTGGACATGCGCTTGCGGCCGCTCTGGGATGCCGCGATGCAGGGACCGTGGGATCCTTTCAGGAATGACTTTGCAGCTCTGTTAGGCAGGACCAGAGGAGACTGACTCGGGGCCCTTCCCGTGCCCCGCGAATTGCAAGATGGTGGAACGAGGAGCTGTTCTTGGCCCTTTCTGAGCCCTAAGGATGACCCCACGGCTCCTTCACAACACCCCCCTGACCCACAGTGTCAGGCATTTCCTCAGAAGCATCAGCACTCAGCCAGAAACGTCAGGAGGCGCTTGGGCAGCGGTTCGGAGCATGAGCTCTGTCCCTCTCTGTCTTTCTCTGGCTCTGTCTGTCTGTCTCTCTCCTGGTGTGTGTGTGTGTGTGTGTGTGTGTGTGTGTGTGTGTGTGTGTGTGTGCATCCCGGCTTCCCCTATTTTTATTTTTTAATAGGTATCAACCCATTTAATCCTTGTAACAAGCTCAAGAAATAGGTAGGATCATTTTACAGAGGAGGAAACACAATGTGTGTGATCAGAGCTGGCTTTCACACCAGGCCATTCGTCTCCAGGTCCTGTGTCTTAAACACTAAGTAGCCTCCATCGCTGTTCTGGGCATCCGCATGCAGCGGTTACTCCAGGAACAGTAAGTCTCATCGTCATCCGCTGGCTGGAGTAGCCAGTGTGGACTTGGGACTGCGTCATGCTGATCAGACATCCTAGTGGGCAATGTGTAAAAGGAAATATGGCTCACCTACAGCTCGGGAATTTAGATACTGAAAAACGAGAGAGTCTCTCCGCTTGCGCTGTCCTAACCTTCGTGTGGGTCTGCGCTAAGACAGACGTGTGTGGCTACTTAAATCTAAATTAATTGAAATTAAGTGGAGTTCCTCAGTGGCACTCATGACATCTCTAGAGCTCAGGAGCTCCCCGTGGCTGGAGGCTACCGCATGACAGCTCAGACACAGGACGGTTCCATCATCGCCGAAAGTGCTCTGTTTCCACTCATATCTCCAGGGTTGTAGACATGCCTCCCTTGTTCATTCAGTACCTATTTATTGGGCCTCTCCCAGGTGCCAGAGCTTGGGGACTATGGCCACAAACGGAATGTGACATGGACTGCCTTCACAGTTCTTCCCGCCTCAGCAACTCCCTACAGGCCATTTCTCCCAGTTTTCCAAGGCATCTGTTTTCGAGTGTAAGTGTGAGCATGTCTCTCTTCGTGGAATCTTCTAGGAACACAAAATCACCTCATTGCCCCCTAGCACGCAGCCTGTGCCCCTAGGATCTGGCTCCTACCTCCACCTCCGACCCTCAGCCCTTTTTACTCTGGAGGGTCACACGGTGTCCCCCACCAGGGGCCTCCTGGGCGCTGTGACTCCCAGCGCCAGTGTTCTGGGGGCCTCTCCCACACACTGGCAGCAGGGATCCGTGAGCTGGCCCCGCGTGCAGGGGCTGTGACACCTCTCCGGGGACCTCTCTCACTATTCGGTTCCCCTTCTTTTTTTTTTTTTTTTTTTTAAATTTATTTATTGTTTTTGACAGAGAGAGAGA